>KE507662.1:67123-82522 GCA_000441515.1 Elaeis oleifera
TATATATATATATATATATATATATATATATATATTCCTTTCCCATTCTACTTAAGGTGAAGCAACCCAAAAAGGAGAGAAGTGGCGCGAGTCTGTGTCTAGGGTTTTTGATCTGGGCCTCTTCAGAAAGCAAGCGACTACGGTACTTCTTTCTCTGGATTCCTCTCTGTCCTATTTTCTCAAAAGCCCCGAATTTTATTTGATTGTGGATTCTTCCTCCGAATAATTGAAATTAGGATATTTCTTGACTTGGATTTCTTATAAGAAGTAAGAAACGTCTTGATTTCCAGAATTTTCATCTTTGGCAGATGGTATTTTCTGCTGGGAGGAGAATTCCACGTTGTCACATCCGAAATGGGTGAGTTCTTGAAACCTTGGGTTTATGTTGGATTCTGAACCAGGTCTTCTTTTGTAGCATATTCCAAAGCCCAAACCAAGAACTAGTTCTCTAAATTTGCAAGATCTGTGACTAGATTATGAAATCTGAGGAGATACCCGAATAGAAATTTCTCTGAGCTCGTGATTACCATCCAAATCCTTTTGAAGCTCAGAACTTCGATAAATTCCCGGCGGTCAAGATCGTTGTGGCTTGTTTTATCTCATTGCAAATCCATACAAATAAAGATCTGTGACTGGATTATTAAATCAAAGGAGTGATTTGAAACACGACAGGTAAAAGTTTCTGAGTTTCTGATTATAATTCAAATCCTTTCGAAGCTTAGAACTTTGATGAATTCACTACGGTCAAGGTCCCTGAGGCTTGTTTCATCTCATTGCAAATCCATGGAAGCAGAGATCTGTGACTGGATTATTAAATCTGAGGATTGATTCAAACCGAATGGTCAAAGTTTTCCGAGCTTCTAATTATAATTCAAATCCTTTTCGAAGCATAGAACTTTGATGAATTCACGGCAGTCATGGTCGCTGAGGCTTGTTCATCTCATTGTAAATCCATGGAAGTAGAGATAATAGAGCAGTCATCAACAGATTCTTCCATGGACAACACACTGTACTGCTGCATCTCGAAAGGAAGTAGAATTCTCTACTCTTACAACAGCAAAGGCCGTGAGCTTGAGGCCCTGGCAGCCCTCTGCCTCGAGAATGCCCCGCCCTTCCACAGATGTTACTTCCACACTATTGGGACAAGAACATTTGGTTACTTGATGGAAGGTGGATGCACCTATTTCGCCATCGTCGAGCCTAGCTTGGGGACTCTGGAGATCCTTCGGTTCCTAAAGCACATCAGAGATGGGTTCAAGAGGGTCTCCATGAATGGTTTCCATGATGAAGCGGTGCCCATCATCCAGCAGTTGATCAGCTCATTGCAAAGAATGCCCCGACCGGCGACAATTTCTGTTGATGAGAGCTTGGAGGGGAATGTGTCAGGTGATAGTTCCATATCTGGATGGACCCCTTTACTTGGAACAGCAAGCATGATAAGAGGAAGATGAAGGATAAAGTAGTTGAGACCCATGAAGTTTGTGAAGACCTTATAGACGGAGTAAAGCTCAACATGCCACCAGAGCCAGGAGGCAGTATGTCGTTGCAGAGGAGCTCGAGTTTGATGAGGACTCAGATACCGCAAGTTGGACAGAGGTTGTGGTGGCGACATGTGAATTGGTTGTTGCTGCTGACGTTATCCTTTGCTTGGTTTGTTTGGTGTTTGGTTGGCTGTCTGCAAGGGTTTCAAGTGTATTTCAGATGGATAGTTAAGTGGATTAGATTTGGAGAACAAGGATGGTGCGAGAATTGGAAGCATGAAACACTTCATTGGATGTAATTTGAAATGTTATTGTTAAAAATGAAAGATGGATGCAACAAACTAAATACAGTTGATATTTCTTGTTGCAAGTTTTCAGAAGAATAGATGAGGAGATTTAGATTTACTTGGCAGTTGTCAAGATTATTGAGATATTGTGTATCTGTATGTATATGTTTGCATTTTTTTCTCCTCTTGGTGTTGCTACTGCGATAATAGCTGTTTATATGTATTCATGCTTTTGGTTTGTGTGGTTCTTGTGAAAACATATAAAGCACGATACAAAATAGATATTTTTAGTTCCTTTTAAGTTTGTTTAGATTTTCTAATTGATTGAAATCTTTTTTTTTTGGTTCAATGTAGTGTTAGAAATAGAAAGAACAGTTCTCAATTGATACTATTCTAGTTTACTATATGTTTACTTGTTGTGAGGCTTATACAAAATAACATTTGAACTCCAGAAAAAGCTAACTTCATTCTTCTTGCTTTAATCTCACCTCTGAACAAGCATTGATGTGGCATTTTGGAAAACAGGAGTTCATCCGTATCTCCTTTTTTAATCTCTATCACTTATATGAGATTGAAATTTTTAAGAATTGTACTAAACTTATGTGGCACTAGAACTTTTGGTTTTGTAATTTGGACCAAAGTTGAACTTTCTTGATAGCATTCTTAACTACGTCACCTGAACTTCTTTAAGATGTACTTCTATGTTACTGTTAAGTGTTTCAGAGAGAGAAGCTTACTAATATAAAGAGAGGGAAGAACAAAAGTGAAGAAGCGAGGGAAGAAATAGGAGATACAATTATAGGGGATAGGGTGGCTTGTTGGATAATTTCTCTAGACCATTTCTATAGCATTGTATCAATTGCTTGTGAATACTACGCCAGAAGTCTGGGTAAATGAACTTTAGTGGGCTTCTTGGTCGGCTTTGCTTGTGGCATGGTCATTTAATTCCAATGATTTGGGGTCGTGGATTGAGTTTGTGAGTACCATTTTTTTTGCCGAAAGTTTGTGAGGACTTTACTGACTGTAGCAAGTAATGCCGTGAATTAGGTTGAGCATGCCTGTTGAGTGGTTGGTTTTAATTTGGGCTTGGATTAGAGTATGGTTATGCTCTTGGGTTACAAAAGATTTAGTCAATTAGGAAATGCCTAAAGTTTTTTTTTTTTTTGTTTGTGGTTATATGATTGGATCTATTCAAGCTATCTAGATCATGACTGGATTTGGGTAAACCAAGTACAATTAATTAAGAAAAATTATAAAATATTCTCAACTTTAATCTAATTTCATTTACATCCGTATACTTTAAAAGTATAAATCGATCCTTCTAGTTATCGAAATATTCTAATATGATTCGGCTGTCTATCTCCGTTAATAAATAGTATCATTTGATCATCATATCATACTATTATTCTATAAATGATAAAATATCCTTATCTTCACCTCCTCTTTTCTTCCTCCTCCCTCGATCCCTTCCTCCTCCGTCGTCGGTGATTCTCCTCTTTTCTCTCCTTCCTCATCTATTTCTCCTCGTCCATGGTGGCTTCCTTCATCTCCGCCCATTTCTCCACTGCCTCTTTTTCTTCTTCCTTCTCTTCTCTCCTCTCTAATTGATTTCCTCCTCCTCCTCCATTGCCTATTCTTTCTTCTCCCTCCTTCCTTCTCCCTTTCCTCATCTATTTTTTCGTCCATGGCGGCTCCCTTCACCTCCATCCATTTCATCGCCACCTCTCCTTCATCCTCCTCCCTCCTTCCTCCTCTCCGATTAATCCCCTTCTTCTTCATTATGATATTTCTCTTTCTTCCTCCTCCCTCTTCCTCCCTTCCTCGTTAGAAATTGAGTAGGTTGCATGTATGAATTTCTAAATGATTTTTGATAGTAGCGGAAACAGATCTAGGTTAACCTTTTAACCCACATGCAACAGATCTAATTTATATTACCCAAGCCCTTGGATCTATGACATGCACATAATCTGAAAATAAAAAAATATTGAGATCGAATCTTAATACCTTTGCGCGGATCGATCTACACCGCAGCCGATGATCGTAGATCTGAACGAATTCTTTAGCCGCGGATATGTCCGACCTCCACAGGTATCCATATGAGGACTCGTTCTGACTAAAGATAGGTGTCTTTATCGGGATGCTAGCTCCCTTGCAGAAGACTCCTCTTTAATGGCTGAGGTTGTTCTCTCACAGATCTCATAGACTCTCTTAAGAACTAGGGAGAATGGGGAGGAAGAGGAGGAAGAGAACACGAATTTTTCAGAATATTTTCTCTTAATTTTTCTGACTTTTCTCATCATCAAAGGATCTAAAATTAATCCCTATTTATAAGAGGGAGGACTAGGGTTTCTTAGGAGAGAGCGTGCCACCTATTACATGCCAAACAATTTTGGCATCCAAAAATTATCGCCAAGAAATAAGGAACGACGTGAGAAATCAGATCTGATTTCTCATGCTATTCCTTTCTCAACGCACAAAGGGAGAGGTTGTTAGGTGCCACCAAAAGATTCTATAAAATCAAATTAGTTTTCTTCTTATCTCTATCCTTGATTTGAATCAAATTCAAACTAGAAAAGAGATCAAGAAATAAGGTGGATGAGTCATCAACCAACTATCTGCCATAACAACCTCCCTCTCTCATATCTATGCCCAGAACTCTCACGCAAATTATTTCTCATGTCAAAATATTTTGTCGTGGAATATGGGGCGTGAAACCAAGGGGGGCGATGGAGAGAGAGTCCCAACTCTAATGGATTCTAAGGTTTCCAAACTTGAATTAAACCGAATCCAATTCGATTTGATCCAAATAAGAAGAAGAAACCTAATCAAATTAGGAACCCAATGTCTTCAATTAAATCTTAATCTTAGTAGGAATTAACTGAACCCAAATCTTGATCAAATCAAGAATTAATCTCTCCCGCAATTAGGCTCAATCTAATCAAACCCAATCTTAGTCAAATTGAATCCAATTTAATTAGACTTAATCCGAATCTTAATTACTCAATCAAATTGAGTCAATTAGCAATCCAATTGCTAATTAATCCTTCTATGATGCACTAACACTTAGTGAATTACCTAATTGCTATATTTGTATAAAGTTAATCATCAACCATATTGATGATTTACCCTTCAATGATTCATAATCATCGATCAGCTATCTGATCAGACAAAAATTCTTTTGTGTATGACCCCATAAGTTCTATTCTGTCTAGTAGTGAGACATACCGTGATCTCTATCATAGTATCATCGAAACTCCTTCGATGGGCTGGAACGATTTTAACTCATCCCAACAAGGATAATTGATCTGAAATAATCCTAGTGAGTTTTCATGATCCACCAGTGATGCCTAGCAGCATGTAGTGGCAATCCAGCAGAATAGAAGAATGAACACCTAGGTGCAGTTATCGTGTGATACAGTCCCTCTATCGTGAGTCCTGACTAGACGGAGGTCATAGAGAACTCGTCAAATCTCATTATCAGTCATATACTAGATTGGCTCGACTTGAGTTCATCTGTGAATCCCATGAAATTTTTTTCAATATTCACACTTGCTCTAGCCAAAGACTTTCTGAACTCAGTCTTGTGAATCGTATAGGACTACTCCTTTTCTACTAAAGTTGATAGATTCCATCTCGAGGTATCTTACTTCAAACAGTAAATTTGAATCTACAATAGCCAACATACACAGCAAGAACCCGAATGGCTAGGGACTAAAGGAACGTGCAGTCAAATTAAGTAGTCTTGCTGCGAATAGCCAACACACCGTAGGTTAAAGGATCAGTCATACTACTACAGCATCGAGAAAATCACTGACGAGTGAGTAGACATCCAAGTGATTTCTCGTGTTGGTCACGCTCAGTACAAGTTGTTCTCTAACAACCACCTGCATTCTCACCTTAGTATCTCCACACTGCAAACTCGAGATCCATCTGCCCAGAAGAGAGGTGAATCGTGCACCGATCTTAAAGGGATTGATCACTGTCCTCTGTGACGATCCTATGATCGAAAGTATTAAAATTACCACTAATGATGTATGTTTCAAATTCTTAATACCTTGAGAATTTACAAATAATCTTTGTTAATTTTTTGGACAAATCATGGACACATACAACATGATTGGTAATTAAAAGTTGCCTGACAAGTATAAAATATGTCCTAGAGAAAAGTATGCATCAGCAAAATTAGCTTCTAGGACACACATCTAATAAACTTCTACTTACATTAAAGTCAATCTGCTATATACCTGAGCCCCATCTCATGAAGACAGACTTCGATCTTTAGCTGGCTAAGTGACTTGGGCCTACCACAATCTATGTGGAGTCTACTCTCTGTATCTCTATGTATTTCTACTTAAAGCAATCGTGTATATCTCTGTTCTATATGCTTAGACTTTTGATGAGACCTTGGCTGCTTAGCAAGAGTTATGGATCATTATCTTTGTAGTATGGTGTCATGGCATCCGATGTCATGACATTGAGTTTTGCAAGCATCCGATGTCATGACATTGAGTTTTACAACTATTACAAGAACCAGAATGCATCCTGCATATCTACAGCATATTCAGCTTTCATTGATCAGTTGCTTGAAACCTTTCCGATATACTGATCCAACAAAACTCAATAATATATACTGATGTAGACATTTTACCATCAGTGTATTCTTCCTCTCTTAGTTCTAACCTTTCTTCAAAGACCAAAATAAATCTTTAGTACTTTTCAAGTACTTAGGGATGTTTTTCATAGCAATCCAGTGCTATCTGCTCGTAATTCTCACAATAAGATATATAAAATTGAGTACATAATATGGCATACACCTATGCCCAAGAGGATAATCGATTTCTTTTGGAGGTTTCTATGCTGAACCCTTTCAACATCTCTTTCATGTACTTGTGAAAAATAATATCCTTTAAGATCTATCTCTATAGATCTTTATTCTCAGAATATAGAACATTTGTACTAGGTCTTTGATGAAAATTCTATATTCAACTATATCATAACCAATGTCAGTATGGCCCTCCACCGACTTTATGTAAACACATGATTCCTCTTTATTTTTGATGAAATCAAATAATTTGATCACATCATTCCGAGTTGTCTGCTTAAATCTATGAATAGATCTTCACAGTGTGATCTCTTATCACTGGAAGTGAAATTTATAGGCCACTGCATATAGATACCTTCCCAAGATATCCATTCAGTAGGACTATTTACATATCTATTTCTCGGGATCGATGTCCAACATCATTTCGTTGTAGGTTTCAAGATCATCTCTATGTTTCCAATCTTTCTAGAGAAATACTTTCTCTTAATCCTCTGTAAGAATACCAAGTTCCTTTCAAAAGGATGGAAGATGCTACTAGATCTACGAGGTGGAGGAGGTACTACATATACTGGCTCATTATGAAAAAATTCTACAGATCTTATGACTTGTTATTTTTTAGAGACTCTCTTTTTGGATTTATCCTCCTACTGTTTTCAAGAAAATAGCATGATTGATCACAATCATATTTGAACCATTGGGAAGAGCAAGTGGCATCCCAAACTTTTAGGATATCCCAACAACGAGCTCTCATAGACCTTTCCTCTAACTTGTCCGTCATGCCATATCTCATACGATGTGATAGAACCAACTTTAGAGAAAATCTAATTTAAATTTTAAAATTTGAGCTTGTCCCTAAAGAAACAAAGGTTAAATCAATGAAGTTCATAATGGACTAGACCATATCTCATATTAGTGTTATTCCTCCTCACAGATATCCTGTTGAGCTGAGGTGTACTAGGAGGATTCCATTATGAAACTATATTATTTATAAAGATAATCGTAAATTTTTATTTAGTATTGCATCTTCGATCTAATCGAAGTACCTTTAGGATTTTTTGATTTACTTTTCTACTCCATATCTGAATTCTTTGAATCTTTCGAAGGCTTCAGATTAGTATCTCATATACATACATATACCATGATTGCTCATCGATAAAGATAATGTAATAGAGATAACTTTCCTCATGTGACTCATCAAATGTGCTATACACATCAAATGTGTACTAGGATAAGTATCTCAGCGATCCTATCCCTTTATTCCATAAAGGACAATATGGTCATTAATCTTCAAAGAGATGATTCATAGACTAGATATGACTCGACAGTCAATGAGCCCAAAGGCTCATATTTCTTTAGTCAGTAAATCATTTCTTCTCCTATATGATCTAGCCTAAGGAACCATCTATATACTTCAGGTTATTTGATTTCTAGATCACTCAAAACTAATGACATTCACTGTTTGCTCAAATAAGTTTACATATGATCACCATGCAAATGTTAGAAAACTGAATTCAAAACGGTAATCACTGAGATTAGGTGTCTATGGCCACAGTGCAACTTTTGCACCATCACTAACTCAAAAGAGTCACTACACCTTCCCTCAGCCCTCTTCCTTCCTTTAGATCTTATATTGAAGTGCATAACATGCACTAGAGTCTAATACTCAATTGGAAGAAGAAAAAATCATAAGATCAAATTTGAGCAACTCGACATATCTTTCA
The DNA here is from genome assembly GCA_000441515.1 of Elaeis oleifera. Classification (NCBI taxonomy): domain Eukaryota; kingdom Viridiplantae; phylum Streptophyta; class Magnoliopsida; order Arecales; family Arecaceae; genus Elaeis; species Elaeis oleifera. The sequence continues at coordinate 75,435 of KE507662.1, forward strand.
AAGGTATGTCTATGTTTCTTTAGGCTTTCGAGGTATGTACCTCTGAATTTTTAAGATCCTTTTAGTTACCAACATATTGACCAATTCAGTTAAGCTGCTATAATGTTTATTCATATAATAGTTTCACAAACTATCCATATGAATTAGAAATTGCAGGATCAAATCCATTAGCAATTCTTTGTGTATGATCATGTCGAGCTTCTCAAACTCTTCAATATCCTTGATCATTATCAAACAGTGATCATGAACAAACTGTCCATCACACATCTCATGCACTATACGACTCTGATTATCTCATAACTGTTACAGATGAATTAGCATGTCGTTGGCAGTCAACATGTCCTTATGTACATATTGCAGTTCAACAATCATGGACTCTAATTTATAGCACCTAATCTAATTATCAATATCCAACCATTTGTCAAGTATAGCTCGTTGACTATGGATTGAACAAGTTAATGACATTGGGTTAACTTGATCAAGAACATGACTTAATTTCTAAAAGCTAAGAAGTATTATTAGGTTTCTGAGCCAGAATATATAATTGATTTTGATTAAGTGGTTGATATCTAGGATTTGAGCTAGAGGGTTGGAAGCTGATAGAATTAACCACAGAGAGTAAAGATTTAATCAGATGATTGTACTTATAAAATTTATTCTAGAGACTTTAAAATAAATAAAGGCTCCCATTAATTTTTTAAGTCTCTCACACTCCTCAGGTGGAGAAACAGAAATCCTAATGCGATAAGTGATTTTAGTGGGTGCTGCGGTCCTATCGATGTACGGTACCTCACCTAACAGTTATTAGTGACACGTATACCAATGCATGGATAACTTTTTATCCAGATGCTTCTCAAAGCATATTGCAGCGGCTTGGTCTGTAAGTTTTGTAGCCTCACCTAACAGTTATTGGTATATTTCTTAGTTAAGTCCAACCCACTATTCACCAACGGGCGTAGAGCCGTTATTGGATCCTTTACCTAATAGTTATTAGACCCAACCCCATCCCACCTTAGGACATTAGATGCCAATAGAGTGGTTGTATCTCCTTGATATAATCGAACCACTATAACTAGCCGAGAACGATCAATGCTAAGAAAAGCACTCACATCTCTACAATGGTGGAAGATCGCTAGACTTAATATTCAATTGAGAAGATTTAATTTAGGTCTCATCTACTTAGTCATTTACATTAAATGTAATGACTAAATTGGTTTAGGTCAGCCCATCTTATGTCGACCCATCTAGCTGGCATGGATGAACACGAATCACTAATCAACCAGACTCAATCTATAATCTACCAAATGGCCAATAAGTAAGATCGATGGAAGGGATATACCATTAACTCACTATAGATGCCATCTATCTAAGCAGCTTCCTATTAAAAATCATCAGTCAAGAATGTCAAACTTACCTTAGACACCAAATGGTTTATTAGAATCGAATCCGTTGACTTAGTTATTCAAGCTCGAACCAAGGAGCCAAATTCGGTCTTGAGATAATCAATTCACATCAAGTATGAATCGATTGACCAAATGCAACTAATCTCAATTTTGAGCTCCTATTGATCCAAATCCATCAATATCTGATTGGGTTCGATCAACTACTCAAAATTGAAAAAGAGTTCTAACCTGATCTAATCATGGACCCTATTGTAGTTAATCTCTACACCTAATTGGTTCAATCCATACCCAAGCCCATATTTATGTAATTAAATTTAGATCTTAAATTCATAATTTTAGATCTTTTAATTTTAAATCTTAATTCTTAATTAAGTGCATTATGCATTATGGATCAGCCATAATTTCATATTTCTTTGCATCATTTAAAGTTTCAATTTAGATGAGAAATAATTTTCAAATCTAAATAATTTTACCATGCAACAAAATAAAGATCCTATGGTTTTAGATCTGGGTTTGACTAAAAATAAGTTTTAGACCATGGGTGTACAAACCATGTATCATATACATCATTTTCAGATCTAAAATAATCAAAAATATATATCAATATGTACATAAATATCTAGATCTAAAATAAATCAAAATATATATCTAACATATATATTAAAGGATCTATATTTAAAATATGTCTCACATGCATGTAGTTTTAGATCTAAACTACAACCATATATCACACATATATATTAAGTTTCAGACCTAAAACTAATAAAACATATATCTCATATATATAAAATTGGATCTAAAATAATAATTAAAATATTTTAAAATATCATTTCAAAATTGATTTGCATCGGACTAGGATAATCTTTTCAATATAAAGGATAAACCCTATATCAGGATAACCTTATATCAATCTGATGTAAATTTTAATCATTCTAATATCAGATCTAATATGATTAAACATATCTAATTCAGATCTAAAAATTGATTTAAAAATTTCAAAATAATTTTTCAAAAACTATCAATCTTGTGATAGGACAACCTTTTAATATAGAGGGTTAACTCTATATCAGGACAACCTTATATCAGCACAAGATCAATTTTAAATCACTCATATTTTTTGATCTAAATCAGAAATCAGATTATATATGTCAAAAAAATCAATGGCTTTGATACCACTATTAGAAATCGGGTAGGTTGTATGTCTGAATTTCTAAATGATTTTTGATCGCAGCGAAAACTAGATCTAGGTTAAATCCTTTTAACTCCACATGCAACATATCTAATCTATACTACCCAAGCCCCTGGATCTATGACATGCACATAATCTAAAAAATAAAAAAAATATTGAGATCGAATCTCAATACCTTTGCGCGGGTCGATCTATACCGCAGCTGATAATCGTGAATCTGAATGGATTCTTTTAGCCACACATGCATCCGATCTCCATAGATATCCATACGAGGACTCATTTCGATCAGAGGTAGGTATTTTCATCGGAGTGCTAGCTCCCTTACAGAAGACTCCTCTTTGATAGCTGAGATTGTTTTCTCACAGATCTCACAGGCTCTCTTGAAAACTAGAAAAAATGGGGAGGAAGAGGAGGAAGATGACTCAAATTTTAAGAATATTTTCTCTTAATTTTTTTGACTTTTCTCATCATCATAGGGTCTAAAAATTAGTTCCTATTTATAAGGAGGATTAGGGTTTTTTAGGAGAGGGCGCACCACCTATCACACGTCAAACAATTTTGGTGTCCAAAAATTTGTTGCCAAGAAATAAGGAACGGTGTGAAAATCAAATCTGATTTCTCACACTATTCCTTTCTCAATGCACAAAGGGAGAGGTTGTTAGGTGCCACCAAAAGATTTCATAAAAATCAGATTAATTTCCTTCTTATCTCTATCCTTGATTTGAATCAAATTCAAATTAGAAAAGAGATCAAGAGATAAGATGGATGAGTCATCAACCAACTACCTGCCATAACAACCTCCCTCTCTCATATCTGCACCCAGAACTTTCATGTAAATTATTTCTCACATCAAAATATTTTTGTCATGGAATATGGGGCCTGAAAACCAAAGGAGGGATGGTGGGGAGAGAGTCCCAACTCCAATAGACTCTAGGATTTTCAAATTTGAATTAAACTGAATCCGATTTAATCCAAATAAGAAGAAGGAACCTAATCAAATTAGGAACCCAATATCCTCAATTAAATCCTAATCTTATTAGAAATTAACTGAATTCAAATCTTGATCAAATCAAGAATTAATCTCCCTTACAATTAGACTCGATCTAATCAAACCCAATCTTAGTCAAATTGAATCCAATTCAATTAGACTTGATCCGAATCTTAATTGCTCAATCAAATTGAGCCAATTAGCAATCTAATTACTAATTAATCCTCCTATAATTTACTAATACTTAGTGAATTATCTAATTACAATATTTGCATAAAGTTAATCATTAATCATATTGATGATTTTATCCTTCAATGATTTATAATCATCGATCAGCTATCTGATCAGACAAGAATCTCTTTTGTATGTGACCCCATAGGTTTTATTCTATTTGGTAGTGAGACATACCATGATCTCCATCATAATATCATCGAAACTCCTTTCGATGGGTTGGAACAATTCTAACTCACCCCAATAAGGATCATTGATCCGAAATAATCCTAGTGAGTTCTCACCATCCACCAGTGACGTCTAGCAGTATGTAGTGACAACTCAGCAGAACAGAAGAATGAACCTCTAGGTGCAGTTATCGTGTAATACAGTTTCTTTATCTTGTGTCCCGACTAGACGAAGGTCATGAAAAAATCGTCAAACTCCATCGTCAGTCATATGCTAGATTAGCTCAACTCGAGTTCATCTATGAATCCTATGAAACTCTTTCTAGTATTCATACTTACTCTAGTCAGAGACTTTCTGAACTCAATCTCACGAATTGCAAAGGACTACTCCTTTCTACCAAGATCAATAGATTTCTTAGGTGTATCCTACTCCAAATAGTGAATCTGAACTTACAATAGCTAACATACATAGTAAGGACCCGAATAGCTCGGGATCAAAAAAATATGCATTCAAACTAAGTAGCCTCACTGCGAATAGCAAACACACCGTAGGTCAAAGGACCAATCATACCACTGTAGCATCGAGAAAATCATTGACGAGTGAGTAGACATCCAATTGATTTCTCATATTGGTCACGCTCAATGCAAGTTGTTCTCTAACAACCACCTGTACTCTCACTTCAATATTTTCATACTACAGACTCGAGATCCATTTGTCCAGAAGAGAGGTGAATCGTGTACCGATCTTAAACAAATTGATCACTATCCTCCATGACGATCCTACGATCGGAAGTATTTAGAAATTAACTACTAATGATGTACGTCTCAAATTCTCAATACTTTGAGAATATACAAAATCATGTTTGTTAATTTTTTAGACAAATCATGGACACATACAATATGATTGATAATTAAAAGTTGCCCGATAAGTATAAAAATATGCCTTAGAGAAAAGTATGCATCAGCCAAAATTAACTCAAAATTAGCTTTTAGGGTACACATCTAATACTCACTAATTCTCCTCCTCCATTGGAGTTCCCTCCTCCCCTACCCATTCCTCTACCACCTTCCCTTCCTCTTCCTCCTCTTCCTCCTCATCCTCCTCCCTTCTCCTCCATCTTTTTCGATTGATCCCTCCCTCCTCCAAGCTATCCATAAACTATCTCCCTCTATGCTGCCCCTCCTCTTCATCTTTTTCCTCCTCCTTTCTCTTCTCATCCTCTTCCTCCCTCCTCCCTCCTCTTTGATTGATCACCTCCTTGCTTCCTCCTCCCCTTCTCCTCCTTCAAGCTGTCCATGAGCCATCCCCCTTTATGGCGGCTCCCTCCTCCCCATCATCTTCTTCTTCCTCCTCCAAGCCCACCTATGAGTGAGGGACACTTCTATCCATTGAAAGAAAAGATAACATCATTTATTGGTAAATGAATGATTGAACCACATTGCAATATATCGATAACTAAAAGATCAGTTCAACACTTTTTAAAGTATAAGAGATGTAGATGAAATTGAGTTAAAATTGAAGGAGTGTTCCTACAATTTTCTTAATTAAATCCTAGTAATGAGTGTTGAGCTAATTAAGAATGGTTAGGTTCTAGAGATAAAGGAGAAAAATATTGTGCATGTACAAATAGATGACACAAATGGCTATAACATAGGTCAAGTCCTTGGCAAATAGGATGATTAGCTGGCTCCATCTCATAAGCCTCATTCACCTGCATGAAAGTAGCTTCCCTGAATCTTAATCTTCATTAGTCCTTGCACCTATACTAAACTCCATTATGCTTCCATTCATCAGCACTCTAATTTGACATCACTACAAGTTCAATAAATATGTCCTAAGCCTGGATGAAAAGTTAGAGAGTTAATGTTAGGTTGATAGCCGATCATACAAATATGTCAATAACTATAAAGTTAATTCTAATTTGATGTGCATGAATGTTAGAGCATTTCATATTGGATTTGAATGACTTTAGACTCCTAATCTAGCGAGGATGCAGGGCTTAAATGGGAAAAGCATGTGAGAACCCATGCAAGGATGCATGTAGTCCCATATTGATTATGCACAAGATAAATGCTAGGTATTTATATAGGACTAAGGAACTTAAATGGAACCTTTTAGTTAGTGTTTTAGATAAGATTCTGAATTATTCAAATGGTATCAAGATAACCCACAATAATGTAACCTACTTGTAGCAACAAATAAGTAAGAGGTATTTAGGATTAGAGAGTCTTCTAGTAGTAATCTAGCATAATGATGTCCAATTGAAGCAGTTAGAGATGAGAAGTTACATCGTGTAAAGAATATGACTATAGATTTAATCTTTGACTAGAAATAGTAGAGAACTAATTGATACAATTACACATAGGAAAATCAATGTTGCTTGCTTACAAAAAGAAATAAGAAAGATAGTAAATCCAAGGATATAGGGGATGGTTATAAACTATTATATGTAGGAAATATGATAATAGAAATTATGGTGTAGAAGTAATAATCAATGAGGAAATGAAAGATATTAATATAGATATAAAAAGGATAAGTGATAGATTAATAGCTATTAAATTACTTTTAGATGAGAAGATTATTGATATGGTTAGTATTTAGGCACTATAAGTAGGCTAATAGGAGAGGATTAAGCAATAATTTGGGACGAAATGGATGGATTGATGTAACACTCCTGAAAGAGAAAGGATACTTATAGATAATGACTTAAATGGGTATACAGAAAAGAGAAGCATGGAACGTAAAGTATGTGGGATTTTGGTTTTGAGGATAAAAAATTTCATGAAACACTCAATTCTTGAGTTCACAATAGATTATGACCTAATAACTATAAACATATATTTTTAAGAAGAGAGATGAAGCTTATTAACTTTAAAGAGTAAATCAAGTTTGTCAAAAAGATTACATTTCACCTAGAGAAAGAAAGATCAACATATAAAAATTGTAATACCAAGAGAGAGTTTAATACACAGCATAGGTTACTAGTTAGTTTTATACTCTAAGTCCAAAGAAGAAAGAAAAAAATTAATAAATATCAAAAGATAAAATTGATGGAATTTAAAAGTAGAAATATTACATCTTTTAGGATTTTTGTAAAAAGGTTGTTTCA
>KE507663.1:49687-62997 GCA_000441515.1 Elaeis oleifera
AAATTAGACATATAAACATAGGTCAATTCCTTTCTACTTTGTCTGACTTGTGTGCGTGACTCTAATAGGTTTAAACACTAAGCCGGTAGCACAGGAACCAATTTCTGCACTAATCAAGATACCATCTAGCAATAGTTCTCAATATCCAGATAGATCGAAATATTACAAAAGAATATTCTAGAACCCATACATATGGTTATCATATAATTCATCCTTTTGACCCTAAATACTCTAGGATGGTCTCAGGTTAACTGTCAACTGAGATTGCTTCATCCGTATTGTATTTCAACCTTTCAAATCTATCTCATGGATTATCCTGATCAAAATTTTGCTAAATTGAAATACAGCGATACATCATCTCTAATAATTTGGAGGGTCAATCCCATCTTGATCTACACACAAACTTTGTAAGTACTTGACTATACCCAATAGCCTTTCGTTACTATATTAAAAATCTAGATGGTTCAACACCAAAACATAGTGAGTTATTTGCAAGCCACTATGATGATCTCAGGTCTGAAGGATACTTATATCCATATATTTTATGAGCAGCTCTTGATAACAGAACGCTCAGCAGGTGAGTCACTTATTCAGTGATGATGTACCCTTATATCTCACCTGTATGCCATACTAGTGTCACCACACTCCATGATTAAAGGATAACCAACTCATCTGGCACACAACAATCTCTACTCAATAGACGTCATCATCCTGTAATGACGTATTATTTGGTCACGAATATATTTAAGAACTATATGATAAATCCTCTCTTTATCGCACACTAGTATAGTTCTAAAGACTTTGTCACAGTATAAGAGTTCAAAAAAGATGTAACTTTGTGATGAAAAATATCAGAATATTTTTATTCAATAATCAATAATTCATATATAAGGATGAACTCAATCATTACATGATTGATTTTAGGATATAATTTTCAACAAATGATCCTATTGAGCTCTCACAATCCATCAGTGACATCTTGCAATATGTAGTGGTAACCCAACAGAACCGAAATAAAATCTCTAGGTGTAGTTAATGTATGATATAGTTTCTCTATCATGAGTCTCGACTAGATAGCAGATTATAGATAATTCGTTAAACCTCATTATCAGTCATATGATAAATCTGATCAGCTCAAGTCTATTAGTGATATCAAATGAAAACTCTTTTCATCAATCACATTGCTATGGCCATAGACTTGTAGACTTAGCTTTTCAAATCTCATAGGACTATTCCTCTCTATCAAGGTCGATAGATTCTATATAAATGCACATATTGTTCACACAGCTCAACCAACTGAAGCCAATATTTACTACAAAAATTATAATCAAGTTAATATTTATGTGTAGTTAAACTATAGCAGTCTTATTGTGAGCAACTATGACACCACAAGTCAAAGGATCAGTCACACAACTACAGCATCGAGATAATCACTAACGATCGGATAAAATTTATATGATCTCTCATATGGTCATGCTCAATACTAGTTGTTCTCTAACAACTATCCGTACATTTCGCTTAGTATCTCAACACCATAGATTAGAGACTCATCTATCATGAAGGAAGTGAATCATGTGCCAATCTATCTAGATAAATCATCATCTCCATGACTATCCTATAATCGGGAGCAATTTAGTAATCGATCATACATACCTCTAATTCTTAATATTTGAGAATATGTATCATAACATCAATTTCAAAGATAATTCAAGGGCACATAACATTTGAATGAAAAAAAACTTATTTTTATTGATTAAATTAATAATTTAAGTATAAATTTATATCATAGAATAATAATGTGCCAGCCAATAATTAGTTTTTAGGACATACATCTCACAAATGACACATATTCTCAAGAGTTGAGAATTTAAGACATGTATCATTAATAATTAATTCATAAACTGCTCATGATCGTAGGATCATCATGGGGATGACGCTTGATCCGGAGAGATTGGTGCGTGATCACTTCTTTAGGATAGATGGATCTTGACTCTATAGTATAGAGATATCAGAGTGAGAGTGCAAGTACTTATTAGGAACAAGAATACTGAGCATAACCAAACACAAGTAGTTACTAGGATATCTACCTTCTCATCAATGACTAACTCGATGTTGCAGTAGTGCATCTAGTTCATAAACTTATGGTGTCTTGGCTATTCACAGCAAGATTATTATAGTTTGACTATACCATAACTCGATCTTCTAGCCATACGGAGTCTTAAGGTGTATGTTGGCTGTAGTAGATTTGCTGTAGAAATAGGGTGTGTACTAAGATAGAATCTATCGATCTCGATAGATGAAGAGTAGTCCTATGTAGATCATGACATTGAGTCCTAAAGCCCATGGCCATGGCAGTGTGAATAATGGAAAGATATTTTCATAAGATTTCACAATGGACTTGAGTCGATTGATTCTAACATATGACAAGAATCAGATTTGACGAGATATTCTTAATCTATGTCTTATTGAGACTCATGATAAAAGAACCAAATCAGACGACAATCGCACCTAGAGATTCAATTATTCAATTCTGATGGATTACCACTACATATTGCTAGATGTCATTGGTAGATTATAGGATCAATTAAAATTATCTCGATGATCAATAATTCTAAATTGACTGAATTAAAAAAATTTGATGATATGGATGATAGAGATCACAATATATCCCACTACCAAACAGAATCGAGCCTATGGGGTCACATAAATAAGGATATTGGTCTAGGATTGCATAATTAGGCTAGTGTATTCTAATTGGGTTATGATTAATTAAATCCTAATTTTGGATTTAAGAAAATCATACGAGCACATAATTAAATGTAGTTTCTCCTTGATTTGGGCTCCGTATTGGATAAGGCATGACTAAATCAAAGCAAGCTTGTTTGGACACCAAGAGTTGGAGTCCTTGATGCCACCCATATAAGAATTAAAGGATGGGGTGCCAATAGTTGGTGCCCCATATTTTCTTCTTGTGAATTGAGAGAGAAAAGGTAGGATGCCCAAATGGATAAGATCCAAGGCGTGCCACTTTGTGGATAGGATGAGAGGATGAGGCTTTATCCCTTTAGAATTTGATTTCAAGTTTGAAGAGTTCAAATTTGAGATGAGAATAAAGCACCATTTAAATTTAATGAAAACTTACACCCTTGTGGATGAGGATAAAGGTTATCACCCTATTTGAATTCAAGTTTAAATTTGAAGAGTTCAAATTTAAATGAGGGAGGATAGATGGGGGCACCTACAATCTTATCCATGGCGCATGCTCTACGGTTTTTTTCATGAGTTTTCTATGAAGAATTGGCATGAATGAGAGAGGAAGGGATGCCATATTCCAAAGAGTCCTTCTACTTTAAGTCATTTGATGATTGAAAGCCCTGGGACTCTTAGGCTTCTAATTCTATAAAAGGGCCCCCATGCCATAAGGTTTATTGATTCGAAACCCTAAAGCCCTCTGCACATCTCCATGCCATCTCCCTCTCCTCTCTACCCTCTCCTCTTGTCCCACACCCAAAGGAGTTGGGCTCGTCCATCAGGTGCGCTCGAAGAGTCTGGTGCTGATAGATCCATGCAAAGGAAGAAGAAGGCTATGATCAAGGGTTGATCAAGATTCGATCAGAGATCTGATCGAAGGCTGATCCAGGAGCTTGCTGACCCACCTTGGTGAAGGCGGATCGAAGTCAGAGAAAGCGACCTAGTTAAGCCTTAGTGGATACCTGTAGAGATCGGATACGTATACGGCTCGATAGTGAATCTCAACTCCATGGTCATCAGACAGTAGTGTTCACTATCCGTACGAAGGTGATGATGCGATCATCATAATATTAATCAGATTTAAATTATTTAAGTTCTCTTAATCTTAGATTCATGAATGATCTGGCATAGATCGAGATGTGATCTTGATCAGATTGCATGCCAGATTAAGTTTTGAATTTCACTGCACCTTGATTTTGTCGATCAGGCATGTGATCTTTCTTCAGTTGGTATCAGAAATTGACTTGATGCACTCAAACCAAGTCTGGACCTTAGTAGAATCTACCAGTAGGTATTATACCTATTGGATGTAAATGGATCTACAAGAGAAAGATTGGTTTGGATAAGAAGGTAGAGACCAATAAGGCTAGGTTTGTGGCTAAAGAGTATAGTTAACGTGAAGGCATTGACTATCAAAAAATTTTTCTTCAGTTGCTATGCTTAAATCTTCTAAAAATTACTTGTCGTTGCAACATATCTCGACTATAAGATATGGTAAATGGATGTGAAAATAACTTTCTTTAATAAGTTTCTTGAGGAATATATCTATATAGAGCAATCGTTGGGCTTCACTTCTAGCAATAGAGATCACAAGGTTTGAAAACTACAAAGATCTATTTATGGACTCAAGCAAGCATCTTAAAGTTGGAATGCATATTTTAATGATGTGATCAAATCATTTAGTTTCATTAAAAATGAAGAGAAGCTGTGCATCTTCAAAAATGTCAGTAGGAGTACTGTCACTTTTCTCATATTGTATGTCGATGACATCCTCCTAATTAAGAATGATATTCTCATGTTAACATCGATCAAGTTGTGGTTGTCCAAAAATTTTTTATAAAAGACCTAGGGGAAGCATTCTTTATTTTGGAGATTAAGATCTATAAAGATAGATCTAGAATGATGCTAGGATTGTCATAGAAAATATACATCGAGGAGGTGCTGAAGAGGTTTAGTATGAAAAACTCCAAGAGGTGACTTGTCCCCTTCAGATATAGAATCCATCTCTTTAAGAAGATGTGTCCTAACACATTAGGAGAGATAGAACACATGAGCAAGATCCCTTATGCTTCAGCTATAGGAAGCTTCATGTATGCCATGCTTTGTATACGACCTGATATCACCCATGCTATGAGTGTCATGAGCAGATATCAGTCAAATTCAAAGAAATACTGAATTTTCATGAAATGTATCCTTAAGTGTTAGAGAAGGACTAAAGATATATTTTAATCTTTAAAATAGAGAATTAAGGATGTAGGGATATACCAATTCAAACTTTATGTCCAATATTGATGATCAAAAGTCGAGATCAGGCAGTATTTTTGTACAATAGTGGTGTTAGAAGCTGGAAGAGTTCCAAGCAGCTTGTTATAGCAGACTCCACCATGGAAGTAAAGTACATCGCCCATCCAAAGCTACTAAGGAGGCATTTTGATTCATGAAATTCATTATGGAGCTGGATGTGATGCCATCAGATGCCGTCCCTATTGGATTTCTACAAGTGCTAGTGCATGTGGATTTCAAAATTTTTTAAATCTAAAATATAGTAAAATTTAGATTAAAATAATTTTAATCTAAGTATGCATTCATCATATGAAAGTATCTATGGATCTAGTTCATATATTGAAATTAACATAAATAGATTTTAGTTGAAAGAATAAAAGCCTATGATCAAGTTGCATATCTGAATCGCTTTTCTTTTGCCTCAAACCTGTAACTGGGGTTGAATCTAATTCAATCCCTGAATCTGAGATTAAGCAGATTTTAAATCAATAGCATAAGTATTCAGCCTCTATAGATACCTACAAGGCCAATCTGGATTGGCTCCTTTTGAACAACTCATTTGAGCTCAAAGTCTGAATAGGCTTGAACCAAGCCTGGATAGGGATCAACCCTTGATCCCTTTTCTTAATTCTTGAATGAACCAATTCTTATTTGAGTTTTCTTTCTTGATTCTTAAAGAAATCAAGAACCTTCTTGATCCCTCAAGTAATCAAGAAGTAGTTATAACAACCTCCAACAAATTTGAGAGGAAGAAGAAGAACTCTAACAACTTTGTAGCGCCAAACCTCGACACCAACAAGATATTGCCGCCCACCTCTCTCCAAGATCCAAGAGAGAAAGGGTATGGGTTAGAGAGAGAGGGGGTGTTGGGCACAGCATGGGAGGTGGCAAGAAAAAAATTATGGGATTAATTTGAGAGGTAGGGCTAGGGTTCTTTAAATAGATAACATAAGGAAGTCCTAATCAAATTAGGATCCCTTCTTCTAATCATATTAAAAATTCTAGCCTAAAGCCTATTGGATCAAATCAAAAGGGCACCACCTAGCCTAGACCCACACCCACATTGGGCTTGGGCATCCTATCATATGGGACCCAATTAAACATACTCTAATTAGCCCACATGGTTCCATAAATTCAATTCAAGGGTTCTTGATCAAATCAAGATGAATTTTCAATCAATAAAATCAAAAAAATCAAAAAATTCTTGTTTGATTTAATTTAAATCATAAATTAAGCATCCAACCATTGAAGCTCATTGAATCAAATTCAATTAGGTTTAAATCAAATATAGAAATTGGCTAATGCTTATCATATAAGCAAACCAACCACAAGAGAAATTGAGTTCACCTTGATGCTAGCAAGATTAACATGAACCCAATAGGATTTCTCTAAATCTATATAAATTGATGCTTCATAAGTCCAATTTTAATCAATCCAAATCTTTTATCTTTAATGTGTGATCCCATAAGTACAATTCTGACTGGTAGTGAGACATACTATGATCTCTATCATAGGTATCACTGAAATCCCTTTCAGTAGATCGAAATAGTTTCACTCTAACTCGATAAAGATTATTAATCAAAAATAATCCTATTGAGCTCTCATAATCCACCAATGACATCTAGCACTATGTAATGACAACCCAACAGAATCAAAAAGAACCTCTAGGTATAGTTAATATGTGATATAGTTCCTCTATCATGAGTCCCGACTAGATGACAGGTTATGAATGAATCATCAAATCTTATCATCAGTCATATGACAGATCCGATCAGCTCAAGTCCAATAGTGATTCCAAATGAAAATTTTTTGGATCAACATACTGCTATAGCTATAGATTTTGAGACTCAGCTTCTCAAATCTCATAAGACTACTCTTCTCTTTCAAGATCGATAGATTCCATCTAGATGCACACCTTGCTCTCACAGCTCAACCAATTGCAGCCAATGTCCACTACAAAGACTCATAATCAAATCAATACTTATGTGTAGTCAAACTACAGTTGTCTTACTATGAGCAACTATGATACCGTAGGTCAAAGAATCAATCACATAACTACAGCATCGAGATGATCACTAACGATTGAACAGAAATTCATATGATCTCTTATATGGTCACACTCAGTGCAAGTTATTTTCTAACAACAATCCACACTTACCGCTCAGTGTCTTTACATCATAGATTAGAGACTCATCTATCCCAAAGGATATCCCAAAGAAAATGAATCATGCACTGATCTATCTAGATCGATCATCGTCCTCATGACTATCCTATGATCGAGAGTAATTTAAGAATCGATTATAAATACTTCTTATTCTCAATAATTAAGAATATGTATTGTAACATCAATTTCAAAGATGATTCAAGAACATATAACACTTGAATAAAAAAAAACTAATCCTTTATTAATCAAATCAATAGTTTAAGTATAAATTTATGTCATAGAATAAAAAATATGTCAACCAATAATTGACTTCTAGGACATACATCTAACAGTCTCACTATTCTATAACAATAATAGCACCATATCCCTTGCTAAGGAGTCAAGATCTCACTAGAAATCAAGTACATCGAGTGATGACTCCACCTCATCCATGATTACCTCGAGAAGGGATACATCGAGGTGAAGAGAGTCGACACCGTGACAATGTGGTTAACCCATTGATGAAGCAATTAAGCAAGCAAAGACTGAATCCCATCTTGAGAAGATGGAATTTAGATTTGTAGCCAATTAGCTTTAGATCAAGTGGAAGGTTGTTAGATGTATGCCCTAGAAGTCAGATTGGCTGACACTTGTAAAATTTTTTAAGGACATATTTTGTAATATTGACTTATAAATTAATAAATAAGATTATTTTATTCATAACTATATTTTTAAGTATCTATAAATCATCCATTGAGTTAATGGGTATAATGACACATTCTCAAGAATTGAGAATTTGAGACATGTGTCATTAATAATTAATTTATAAACTATTTTGATCGTAAGATCATCACGGGGATGGTGCTTGATCTATAGAGATTAGTGCACGATCACTTTCTTAGGATAGATGGATCTTGAATCTATTATGTGAAAACACCGAAGTGAGAGTACAAGTATTGTTAGGAATAAAGGTCTGAGCATGATCAAATACGAGTAGTCACTAGGATGTCTACCTTCTCATCAGTGACTAACTCGATACTGTGGTAGTGTGTCTAGTTTTTAGATCTGCGGTGCCTTGACTATTCACAATGAGGTTATTGTAGTTTGACTATACCATAGCTCGATCTCTTAGCCATGTAGAATCTTGAGATATATGTTGACTACGGTAGGTTCATTGTAGGAATAGGATGCGCACCAAGATAAAATCTATCAACCTTGATAGATGAGAAGTATCCTATGTAGATCATGACACTGAATCTAAATCTCATGGTCATGATAGTGTGAATGATGGAAAGATATTTTCATAAGATTTCACTACAGACTTGAGTCGATTGAATCTAGCATATGATAAGAATCAAATTTGATGAGTTATCCTTAACCTATGTCTTGTCGGAACTCATAATAAAAGAACTGAATCACACAGCAACCACACCTAGAGGTTCAACCATTTAATTTTGATGGGTTGCCACTACATACTGCTAAGTATCACTAGTGGATCATGGGACTAATTAGAATTATCTCAATTATCGATAAATCTAAATTGACTGAATTGAAAGGAGTTCCTATCCATTTAAATGGGTTTCGATGATATTGATGATAGAGATCATAATATATCCTACTACCAAATAAAATTGAACCTATTGGGTCACATAAATAAAGATATTGGTTTAGAATTACACAATTGAGCTAGTGTAGTCTAATTGGGTTAGGATTAATTAAATCTTAATTTTGGATTTAAGAATCATGCTAGCACATGATTAAATATAGTTTCTCCTTGATTTATGTTCTCTATTGGATAGAGCTTGACCAAATCAAAGCAAGCTTATTTGGATATCAAGAGTTGGAGTCCTTGAAGCCACCCATATAAAAATTAAAGGATGGGGTGTCAAGAAAGATGGGGCACCAATAGTTGGCACCCCATATTTTCTTCATGTGAATCGAGAGAGAAAGGTGGGATGCCTAAATGGATAAAATCCAAGGTAGGGCACCTTGTGGATAGGATGAGAGAATAAGGTTTCATCCCTTTTGAATTTTATTTCAAATTTGAAGAGTTCAAATTTGAGATGAATATAAAGCATCAATTAAATTTAAAAGGAACTTATGCTCTTATGGATGAGGATAAAGGTTACCACCCTATTTGAGTTCATGTTAAATTTGAAGAGTTCAAATGAGGGAGGATAGATAGGGGTGCCTACAATCTTATCCATGGCGCATGTCCCATGATTTTTCTCATGGGTTTTCTATGAAGAATTGGCATGAATGAGAGAGGGAAGGGGGTGCCACATTCCAAAGAATCCTTCTGCTTTAAGTCATTGATGATTTAAAGCCCTGGAACTCTTAGGTTTCTAAGTCTACAAAAGGGCCCCTCTACCATCAGGTTTATTGATTCGAAACCCTTAAGCTCTCCACATATCTCCTTGCCATCTCCCTATCCTTTCTACTCTCTCATCCTCTCTCACACCCAAAAGACTTGGGCTGGTCCATCAGGTGATAATCTTAGGGTTCATCTTAGGATTCATCTTAGAGATGCTAGTCTTAGGGTTCATCTTTTTCTTTTGTTGAAACCCTTATTCCTGCCTCTACTTGGAGATCTTGTCTATGAGAAGAATAGAAGCCTTTTCACCCTTGAAATGACTTTCAGCTATCTTCAACATATTGAGTAGCTCAAGAAGGCTTGTGTTCAATGTGTTCATATGATAGTTTATAACAAACTGTGAGATGAATTTGGGAGTAACTGCAGGATCAAATCCTGACTCATCTCACCATCCATAGCAAAATCCAATTATCCTAAGTGAGTGATTAGATCAATCATCTTAAGGACATGAGTTTGTACGGATATGCCTTCACTCATCCTAGCTTAGAATAATTGCTTAGATATCTCATATCTAGTAGTTCAGCTTTGTTCTCTATATAACTCCTTTAAGTTAAGGAGTACAGAATGAACATCCATGCCTTTATATTACCTCTGAAGCTCATTACTCATAGAGATTAACATGATATATTTGACAGTCATATTGTCATCATACCACATCTTGTATGTAGCTCTATCCTCCACTGCAGCATCTTCTCTAATCGAATCAAGAGCTGGTGTATCCAAAATGTAAGAGATTTTCTCCTAAGTAAGAACAATTCTCAGGTTCCTCAACTAGTCTACATAATTGGGTCCGATCAACTTGTTGGCATTAAGAATGCCATGCAGTGAAAGTGAGAACACTATTAAATAGTTAATCTACAAATATAAGAACAAAAATATAAGCGAACAACTCTTGATGACATGCACAACTAAATTATGTCTTTTGTCTAGTTGTGTCTCTCACTTATTTAGCAAATTTTATAGCCCTCAAGTATGAAAATGAGAAATTTTTCTTGTTTCTAAGTAGGGTTGAGATCCTTATTCCTCACAAATACTTTGTGGATAGCATAATAAGCATTCATGAGTTTAAGGATAGGTAACTCTTATCAATTACATCTCATATAATTTTTAACATTTCTTTTGCCTCTCAAACACATATAGCCTTATGGATAGTTAAGTTTGACCCTTTATTTTTATATGGTCATATTTAAATAATGCTACTCTTGTAGATAACACAACAGGACAACACTATTCGAATCCACCATAAATATCATTTATGTACTTGGTCAACATCATATCAATTTTTATAGTAAGCCTTGTGGATAGCACAACAAACTCACTACGAATTTTGACATACTTTATTGACTAAGCATGAAGGAAGTCATTGGTAGTGTTCTTAACCCTTCGACATTAAAACTTAATATAATTTTAATTAAGAGACTTCTTAATCTCAAGCACATTCTAATTTTAACATCACATGGAATATGCATATCACATAAATTAAACATTTAAAATATATTATTCAATTATAATATCATTCATATATCCATGCCAAAATCATGATCCCTAGGATCATATAGGGTGCATTTAGGATTTTGGTCCAACTCTTGAACCAATTATATTGGATTGTGATTTGGACTTAACCCTTGGTCCAATCAACATGTCAAATTTTGACTTGAGTCAACATATTGAATCATAACCCAATTTGGATTATAACTGATCCAAACCCTAATCCAATTAGGCTTGACCAAGTCAATAACTGACCTTAATCCAATGCACCCTAATTAAATCGATTAAAGCATCAATTTACCATGTATCATAAAATTTTAGATTATCATAAATTCTAAATTTAGCAATTAAAATTAGAAGTCTAACTACGATCATGGTCCAAATAATTTAATTTAAAGATCGATGCAAGTAATTGATGGCATCATATGAATCAGATCTAATCTATATTACAACCATAGCATGTAGTTTAATTGAATTCAACAAGGATGGCTCTGATACTACTATTGGATTCTGGTTGCGTAGTGGAATATGATTTTCAAGATTTTTGTAACAAGTTTTAACACCTAAAATATGCTAATCGGAACATAAAATCTAGGACTACTTTGTAGATTTCAATCAAACAAAACAATCATGCACATTAGGTAGAAATTATACCTTTCAGAAGATGTTGATCTGGTGAAAAAATGATCTCCACAAGATACTAAAGTAGATATCCTCTAATGGTGATCCATACAGGATTGGTCAAAGTTCTTCCCAATTTAATGTAGTACTACAGCCTTCTTCATAAGTACATTGCCAGTTTCTTTCTCAAAGATGAATTACACCACCACTTGATAGCCTTCGAACCTCCACTTAGACCACACCTAAATCTTTTCTCAAGTGATTAGACACACCTAAATTATATTAAAATATCCAACTATTGGATATTTCAATTACAATGAAAAGTAAACAATCAACTTTTCAAATTCTCCTCTCTTGTTTCCTTCTATTTTTCCTCACTTTTTCTTATCTTTTTCTCTCTTTTTTTCTATTTTTTTTCATTCTTTTCCTCTCAAGATCCCATTCCTAAAACCTCTCTCAAATGGCATGCTAACCCCTTAGGAGTGCCCCCTTTGAATAAGAAAGAAATGAAGGAAACATTGGCAGTGCTATGCATGTAATTTTAAAAAATTAATGCAACAAAACTATAAGATTAAATAATTTAATCTAAATTACATACATAAGATCTAATCTAGACTATTATACCAAGATAAATAATATAATTTAATATGCATATGAGATCTGAAAATAAAACTCGCATCGATCTGATCGCTGCTGTAATTCTAGATCTAACCATTAAATCTAACAAATATGATCAAAAAATTTAGAAACCATTACCAAACTAAAATTCTTGATCTTTGCTGATCCAATGCTTGAAAGGATCTCCTTCAGATTGCTCACAGCCATATGAAGTCATCCAGTCTCTACAGATCATCCACATGAAATTGGCGTAGATCAGGCTCCTTGGAAGTGCTAGCTTGCAAGGATCTTGGAGGCTGATTTCTTCCTTCTTCTTCAAAAGCCTTAGATGCTTCAAATGAAAAGAGGATCTAGAGGAGAAGAGGAGAAGAGAAGGAGCTCTAAAAAAATAAAACTAGCAAGAGGAAAAAAGATTGGGGCATCCAAGATTGGTGCCCCCTTTAAATAGACTAGGCACTAGGGTTTAGGTCAAAAGGGAGGGTGCCATAATCTCCACACCAAACATAATTTGGGCATCTCAAAGTTTCTAAAAAATGGTATTTGGTGTGAGGAGGAGATCTGTTATCTCACATGCCCAAAAACACTTCAAGAAAAATAAGAAAAAATTCAATTGACGCCTCCTCTCTTTCCTTATTTGAAAAATCTCTTTCCTTCTTATCACCTTATCTCTAATTCGGATCGCATTCAAATTAGGCAAGAGATAAGATCATAACTCACCATCCTTTGCCACCCACCCTTACTGGGCCCACTCTCTTGATGCCAAAAATCTCAAGCCAAATCTAATTTGGCATTAAGATTAGGTGCATGGGTCTAGGGTGGTGCAAGGATAAAGAGATAGAGTCTCTATTAGCTTGGACTCTCTATTTTCAAATTAATTCTAAACCAAATCAAATCTGATTTGAACATAATCTTAGAAATGAACCTAATCAAATTAAGAGCTTAATTATTTCAATAATTTTCTAATCCAATTAGGAATTAGCTGAGCCCAAGCCCTGATTGAATCAGGATCAAATTTTTCTTGCAATCAGGCTT
>KE507664.1:23165-33775 GCA_000441515.1 Elaeis oleifera
GGGGCATAGCTGCGGAATCTTCCTAGGAGAGAGCCCCGTCGAACTCTGTGGTCCGGGCTTCTCTGCCTACATGCTCGGGGAGGAGTCTGGGCACGCTTGTGCCCGGGAGGAGTCCGAGAACGTGGCTGAGCTTCACTCGGCCCTTTTCAATTGCGGGCCTACTGGAGTCGCCCGCCTGCCGCTCCTTCACGGCCTCCTCGTCCTTCAGCTTGAAGGCTTCCTCCGCTCGGGCATATCCTTCGGTCCGAGCCAGCAGATCGGTGAAGTCTCTAGGATACTTCTTTTCAGAGAAAAGAGGAGGTCGTTCTTTTGAAGGCCGCTCTTTAAGGCGGCCATTGCAACCGATTGGTCCAGGTTTCGGACCTCCAGAGCGGTGGCGTTGAAGCGGTTGACGTAGGTCCGGATTGATTCTCCCTCCTTTTGTTTGATGTTGATGAGGGACTCCGAACTTTTTCGAGGACGCCGGCTGCTGACGAAATGAGCCACGAACTGGTGACTCATCTGGTCAAGAAAAGATTGTACCCGACTTCAGCGTCGAGTATCAATTTCTTGCTGCTCCCTTCAAGGTAGACAGGAAAGCTCGGCACAGGATGGCGTCTGGCGCGCCATAGAGCAGCATCATGGTCCGAAAGGCCTCCAAGTGGTCAATCGGATCTGAGGTCCTGTCGTAGTTCTCAAATTGGGGGAGCTTAAAGTTTGATGGGATCGGTTCCTGCATAATCATTTGAGAGAAAGGAGGGTCAGTACAAATGTCCTCACTGTAAGTGGTGGGAGCACGGCGAAGCTCTTCGATCCGTCGGTTCATCTTCTAAAATCTCTGATCCAGGAGATCCTCTCGACTGCGAGCCTCGAGGCTCTTCTGATGGAGCGGAGGTAGAGACTCTTCGGGGTGGAATCATGATCGGATGGAGGGCTTTCCGCCTTCTGCTTCTCCTTTCTGGGGAAGATAGGGTGGCTGGCCTAAGTGGCCCGCCGATCATCAAATTTGGTATTCCGATGATGCTCTTCCCAGCCGCATTGATGCCTGCGGCTGCTGTGGCCGCTGCTGCATGGCCTGCACTGCTTCAGTGAGGCCCTTGACCTGCTGAACCAGCATGTCAAACTGCTCTACGCCGACTGCCATCACTGGAGGGGGAGGATCCTGAGAAATTGAAGATGAAGCCAGATCCGATGGATCTCGCTGAGATCTGGCCATGGAGGCCGTTGACCGCCTGGTGGATGCCCTTCGGGGAGGCATTGGATCAAGATCCGATCGGAGAAGAAGAAGAAGGTATTGAAGAAGACAGTCGGAGACAATCCCGTTAAGCATTCCTTTAAGAACAAGGGCACTGCCAAGATACACACGACCCTTCCTCTAGCACCAATCCTGTTGGTGCAAAATTCTACCGACGCCGGAGAAGCTGGAGTCGAGGGAGTCGCAGTCACCGCCAGGACCTGCAAAAGAAGTCTAAATCGGAGTTGGGGTGCTCCGGTAAGACTCTGTGATGCTCAAGTCAGTTCTCTGCCTCAACAGAAATGGAGTGCTCGAATGAGAATTTTAACAGAGTTTTGAGATAGAAATTAGAGCTTAGAGAAGAACGTATCTGGGGTCCTTTTATAGACGGAGAGCGTAACGATTGACAGCGACGTCTGTAACCGCCTGGTAATGGGCCGTTCAGGGCCATGAGGAGTTTGTTACGGAGAGTAGTGGCGTCAGGGGGCATTCAGAGCCACGTGGAGTCCATTATGGAGAATGGAATGATGTCCGTTGTCACGACTTGCCAGGTGGAGCCGCATGGGATCTGTTATAGAAAGTGGAGCAGAGTCGTGGCCATTATTGTGGCTTGCCAGAGAGTGGTGGAGCTGTGTGGGCCGTTACCGAAGTGGAGCAGGGTCGCGGCCATTATTGTGGCTTGCCAGAGAGTTCGATCCTGTCGGCCAAAGCTCGATTGGGGCATCTTACGGAGTGGGGTAGCTCTCTGTATAAGAGGAGCTTGGATATTTTCGAGGTTGCTGATGAGCCTTCTGTCATTGGGTGCTTTAGGTGCCAGTGCTGCAGGCGAAAGTCATCCGCTGTAGAAGCTGGGACGAAGGCTTCCTGTTGGTGAAGTCTGGTTGGAGTTGGCCTGGTGTAGAATTTATTTGAAGGCTGTTCGCTGGGGAGGTCCGATTGTATGAGGGGTCCAGCAGAAGGTCGATCATTGGCTAAATTCGAAGGATGTCGTAGAAGTCCATCCGCTGGAGGAGCCTGTAGAACACTTGTTGAAGTTTGGTTGGAGCCATCAAAGGTCGGTCGATGCTGAAGGTTGGTTGAAGCCGTTGAAGGTCGGTTGATGCTATCGAAGGTCGGTGGTCAGAGAGGTATGGGAGACACCGGAGGTAGTCGATTGTCGTGGGAGTCCGTCTGCTGGAGCCCGTCCGTGGCGGAAGCTTGTCCGGAATCTATCCATTGCGGGAGTTCAGGTGGAGCCCGATTCTTGTAGAAGTTCGGGTGAGGACCGCTTATTGAAGAGGCTTGGCCGAAGTCCACCTATGATAGAAGTCCGAAAGAAATTTGTTTATAGTAGGAACTCGGATGGAATTCGCTTACAGTTGAGATCCATCGTGGACTGCTCGCAGTAGGAGTTCGGAGTAGACTGCTTGTAGTAGAAGCTTGGAGCAGACCGTTTGTAGTAGGAGCTCAGAGCAGACCGTTTGTAGTAGAAATTTAGAGTAGACCGCTCGCTGTAGGAGTTCGGAGCAGAGATCCAGCTGATGGAGTCTGGCCCTCGTAAGGGTTCGGATGAAGTCCACTTGCAATAGAAATACGGGGTAGAGGTCTGGCTCTCGTAGGAGCTCGGGTAAAGCCCAGGAGGCGGTCGACCGTCGTAGAAATTCGGATGGAGTCTGATAGATGTAGGAATCAGTCCTTGGGGAAGTTCGGCCATTGACGAAGTCTGGGGGAGGTTCGGACTGGAGCCGAATGTGACTGAAAGAAGTCTGGAAGAGATCCGGAGAACAGTCGATCATTGTAAAAGGTCGGCTGATAGCAGAGTTCGGAGAGGATTTGGAGCAGTCCGATAGGCGGCAGGAAGAGCTTATCTTTGGCGGAGTCCAGATGGTATAGTAGGAGCTCGTCCGTCGGAGGAGTTCGGTTGACATTCGTGGAGGACGTTGTAGTAGTTCGCCCGTCGGTGGGGCTTAAGAACATTGTGGAAGTTCGGCTGCCGGAGAAGTTCGAAAAAATGCCGCATGGGGTCGGAAGGGGTCGACTTCTTAATAACTTCAGCTGGGGGTATTTTATACCCAATAAAGCTTTTACTGATACTAAGTAGCCATACAGATCATCCAGACTCTATAGATCATCCACTCAAAGCCCTAATCAGATCTTTCTTCTGGAGTGCTAGCTCACATCGAAGGCTCTAGATGGCTGATCCAAGCTTCTTTCTTCAAATATCTTGGATTTCTTTAAATCAAAAGATGAAGCTTTACAAGGAGGTAGTTGTGTGAGAGATTGAACAATACTCACTCTTATATTTTTCTTCTCATAAAGGCTAGAGTTGAAATCCTAGACCCTACACCTCATGCCCAAGAGGAAGAACACTTCCTTTGTTTCTCATGCACGGAAGCCCAACACACTCTTAACATTTTATGTCCCAACTCTCAGGTTTCTCATGCCATAAATTACTTCTAATCTCGCATAAAACTAATCCCTTCTTAAAGGTGGCATCCCATGGAAGATAAGGATAAAGAAAAGGTAGTTTCTGTTCAATATCAAATGTTAGTTGGTCCTTATCACCAATTCAAATCAAATTTGAATTAAATTTTAAACCAAACTTTATTCTCATCTTATAAACTCAGAGAGGGGTCGACCAACACCAAAATGGTGCAAAAAATTTTATGCAAAAATACTTTATGCATGGAGAAAATTGATGGCATGAAGAAAAGAGTCCAACTCAATTTGGACTCTAAATTTTCATTCAAATTCAAATTCATTTGAACTTAAATTTAAATCAATCAATTTTTAATTTAAAAAAATCAGATGTGGATGTGAAAAAGCTTCTGGGCATGAAAAAAATTCACATAAAATTTTTTTTCACATGAAGAATAAGAGGGTGCAGAGAAAGGAGATAAATAAATTTGAATTTGAATTATTTTCTCTTCCAATTAGATTCTTAACCCAACCAAGTTAGGTTAGACCCAATTGTGAAATAATAATGCCCTACAAGCCAATCACATGGGGATGTGATGGATATTTTTTTATTATTTTTTTGCTCATTTGCATGATATTAGTTATTTTATTTATGAGGTATTATGTTTTATCATTTGCTGCATCATATTTATATGATTATGATAGACCCTATAGGTTAGCGCAATGATTTAAGTTCATGATGAGATCATACCAGTGAGATCTAAAATTTTGGTAGTCTCAATCTAAAATATTCTCAGTCATTAGATTATCGAGTCAGAGATTGATGACTCCGATAAGATTGGTACATCCTATGTATGCTCGATGGAGAGGGTGGTTGATCTCACAACCACTTATGTGGTGACACTAATACAAGGATGTAGGTGCTTATTAGAGAATGACTTCATTGAATTGACCCATAAAAGAATATTTGAAAGAGCTTTATAGCTTGTCAACAGATGATTCTTTAGTGGGAGTTGCATGTGATCCATTGACCTGAGATCACCATGGTACCTTATGTGCAAGGATCCTTACTTTAATTGTTCCCTAGCACATCACTTTGAGTATGTATGGAATATTTGGGTATGGCAAAGTGTGCATGGAGGTTGTGAAAGGTCAACAAAAAATCGATCACTCCTTGTAAGAGGAGAGAACATCCTATGTGATCTCATGAGATGGTGACTCTAGAAGTTTCTGGCCAAAGTAGGAATGAATAGTAGAAATGGTTTCTACTTGTTCATCAATTGAGTCATCATCTCTAATCGAGATACATATGGTTAAGTATCTGAGTTTGACGTATTTTCATATCCATAGCCTTTCTGGGATGTTGTATAATCGAAGGATTGAATTACACGATAACTCACCATGGAAAGATAATTTTGATATTTCTATCAAATTTTAAATCTTTCAGATAGTCATGACACATTACTAGATATCAATCTTGACCTGTGTACTCCCTAAAATTAAAAGAGTTTAATTCAAAAATCAACTAAGAAGAGTCTTAGTTGATTGGGACTCTTGAGCTGACCTAATCCAATCGGATTAGGATTTCGTTGAGAGTGAGTCCACTGCTGGCTAGATTTGAAACCCAATGGGTTATACATAATAAGAATTTAGTCTTGATTCAATCAATTTAAATTATTATAAATTTAATGGGTTAATTAAATTGCTAGCACATAAATTAAGCCAAGGTCCCAACTGGTTCTACGCAAATGTGTTTGTGCTAACCTAGTCTTGTTGCCTTGACCTAATGTGATTAAGTTTGAACTATTTAATTAATTAATTAATTTTATCTAGTTTTGTGAAAGTGTTCCACATGGAACCAACCTCTTCCATGTCAAAAGCCACTTATAAATTAAGTGTCACACCCAAAATAAATAGTGATGAGAAGGAAGAGTCCTTCTCACCTACTCTAAATTTTATTACCATCTTCCACACGTCCCTTATTTTGTGCACCATCTAATGAAGATATGGGATGTGTAGGTGTGGAAGAGGAGGAGTCCTCTTAGAAGGAACTCCATGCCATTTAATTTTGGATGCCTCCTTATTTATGCATTGAAGTGGAAGAGTCCACTTCACTTGGGACTCTTAATTTCTCCTTCATTCCATGCATTTTCTTCCCTCCATTGGCCATATGATGGCTTCTGAGGTAATATTGGTGCAAGAAGTGGAAGAGTCCTTCTACTTGAAGGCTCTTCCACACCCAAAAACTTCTATATACAAATTAAACATTTATGGGAAGTAATGGGACAGCACATGGGATATGTTTGCGCCAAACATTAGTTTCTCTCCATAAAAATCTCTTCTTTATTACACACCAATTTTATGGGACCAGAGAAGGAAGAGTCCTTCTGCTCCTTGACTTCTCCATACCACTTATTAATATGGTAATTAATTTTACCATATGGAGGAGTTGGGACACCAAGAGTTGGCATCCCTTGGAGGTTGTTTGGCACCCCTTGGTTACCTATAAATTAGGTGGCACTAAACCCAGGTGGTATGTCCCTTTTTGGCTAAGAATTGGCATGAGGATGAGAGAAAAATGAGAGAAAATATCTGGCAAAAGACAAGAATAAGGGAAGAAAAATAGAAAGCAAGAGAGGAGGAGAAAAGAAAGTATGAGATACTTATCCTAAATCAGATTGTTCTTGTGTTGAACATAAAATCTGATTAGAGTGTGGTGTGATATTTGAAAAGAATTCTTAGAGTGGTCTTAGTAGAGGTCATGAAGAATACAAATAATGGTGCATCGAGTTCTTACGAAGGACGATCGATAGCGAGTTTGCGAAGAAGGCTGCAGCACCATGATGAGTTAGGAAGGGCCCTGATTAATCCTGTGTGGATCACCATTAGAGGGCTTCTACTTTGGAGTCTTCTGAAGATGTCAAATCATCAGTTCATGGTCTTCATGGTGGTATATGAGTTCTGATCTTCTCCTTATTTGTATGTCTTTGTGATTTGATTATAATCATCAAGGGGTTCCTAGGGTTTTGAGTTTCGGTGGTTGTGTTTAAATGTTAAACCTTATTTTCATTATTGTATGCATGTTAATTTTTTTTTTGAAATCTGTATTCGACTACATCACCAAAACCCAACAGTAGTATCAAAGCCATCCTTGATAGATTCAATCAAATTTCATATTATTTTTGTGATATGGATTAGATCTAATTCGAACTATATCAAAATCAGTCTTCTTGATTGATGTTTCTTTGATGATTTTGATGCATGCTTTATTAATAATAAAGTGTTATCATTTCATGATCGAATATTGAATATAAACTTTCATGGTTTATAGACTTGTGTGACAAGTCTAATTTAGATCTTATGATCTATTTTGATGGAATTGAAATTCAATGCATGTGATGTACAGGGATCTTGGAATGCTACATATAGATGTACATTGTCAAGACTTAAGATTTTTTGCATTTGATGTATTTACCCAAGATCCAAGGGCTGACCACCATGTTATTGGGCACTCACTATTGTGGGTTGGCCATTTTGGTTGTTGTCCGAAGTGTGTCTGGGGTCGACAAATTTTGGTCATGAAAAAGGATGCATCAAATATCAATTAGTGTTTTTGTGCCGATGGATTGATTTTACTATAATTTATTATTCTAATATGATTAGAGTTTAATGATTATAGATTAAACCAAAATCATTGTTCTAATTTGATTAGAAGCTATGTTTAATTTGGTTAATCTGATTTGCCATTTACCTAATTTGATTAGGGAGTTATGGGTGATCGAATCAGTATTAACCTAATTGAATTAGGTTTAACCTAAGAATTAATCAACATAACTTTTTAAATGAATGACAAATGATTAACTTAAAAGTTAAAATTGGGTCAAGTGTGTTAGAGTTTTATGGTTTCATGCATGCATGATTTTACAACCAGAGTATGTAGCAAAATTTAAAATTTTTAGATTAAATATAATTTAATCTAAGCATGCATAAGATCATATCTTCATACCATAATCAGAATCATCATATGTAAGATAAGATTCAGATATAGAAATCAAATAGAAAAAATAAACATAAAACATACCTGGACATGGATCAATCTTCAATGCCAACAGATGATCATGGATGTCCTTCGAAGGTCCTTTTTAGCCGCACAAGCGTTCGACCTCTACGAGTATCCACATGAGATTCTGATCTGATCAGAAGCCTTTTGATCTCACCAGAGTGCTAGTTCTCTTGTAGAGATCGCATCTTGATGGTTGAAAATCTTTTTTTCTACTAAGATACTCTTAGAGAACAAGAAGATGTAGGAGAAACTTGATCTCTATGCTAGAGATCATGAGAAGAACCCTTTCTTCTCTTTTCTTCCTAAAATTCATGCACCAAATCTCTACAATAGAGATGTAATAATTTTGTCCAATTTTTGGACAAAAGAAGAAGGAGACATCCATGTCTAAACATGGACAAGAGAGATAGAGGAGGATGACCAAACAACCAACCTTTGGTTGTGTAAGAAAGGAAGGATCATAACAAACTCACCTCACGCCTTACCCATGGATGCTGCCTCCTTCTTCCCTTATTTTTCTCCTTGCCAATTGCTGGTTTTTGGACATCATAACCTGCTGCTAATCACCTCTTTGCCATCCCATAAGATGGTTTAAATAGGCCAAGGATGGGAGTTAGAGTTTGGAAAGAATTCAAGAGTCCAAACATGAATGGACTCTTTCAATTATGTGCCGCCCACACCAAGTTCCATGCCCAGATTTCCATGGGATTTTTTTTGAGATTTTCTTCTCTCTTACACAGTAAAAAGAAGGAACAAAAGTGCCATGAAATAAGTTTGGACATGGGTCTTATAGGCGCACAAATCTGGTTCATTTTTTGACTCCTTTTGGCGTATGGATTAGAGGAATTTGGGACTCAATTAAATAGCTATTTTAATCCCAATAAACATCAATAAATCCTAATCACATTCAGACCAGATTAAAATACAAATAAATAAGAATCTAAATCTGATTTAGATCTCAATTAATTTAGATTAGAAGACTCCTAATTGGAGGAGTCCTAGTCCAATTGGACTCTTTCTTGGTGCTTGAGTTAAACTCAATATTTAATCCTAATCCTATTAGGATTTGGTGCACCATGAAAGAAGATTTCTAGTCTAATTAGGAATACATACATCTTAGTCTAATTAAGAACTGGATCAAACCCAAATCTTAATTTAACTAGGTTTAATCATCCAATCTTTTGGAGTGATCCTATAACCCTATAGGGTCAGTCAAATCAAATCCAAAATGAGTTAAATTAAATCCAATCAAATTGGACTTAATGCAAGTCTTATTGCTCAATCAAATTAAGCAATTAGCAATCTTATTGCTAATTAATCCTCTTATAACTCACTAACTCTTTAGCGAGTTACATAATGTAACATTTACATTAGATCAATTATCAATCAAATTGATAATTAAATCCTGTTATGATTCATAATTGTAATTCAACCATCTGATCAATCAAAAACTTCTTTGTATGTGACTCCATAGATTTTATTCTGTCTGATAGTGAGATATATTATGATCTCTATCATAATATCATTGAAACTCTTTTCAATGGGTTGGAACAACTCTACCCATCAAGGATCATTGATTATCAAGATGATCCTTGTGAGTCTCACAATCCACCAGTGACACCTAGCAATATGTAGTGGCAACCCAACAGAATAAAAGATGAACCTCTAGGTGTAGTTAGCGCATGATATAGTCCCTCTGTTATAAGTCCCGATCAGATGGCAGGTCATGGATAAATCATCAAACCTCAGCATCGATCATATGATAGATTCAATTAGCTCAAATCCATATGTGACTCTTTGAAAATTCTTTTCATCAATCACAATACTATGACCATAGACTTAAGGGGTCAGCCTCTTAAATCCCATAGGACTACTCCCTTCTGCTAGGATCGATAGATTTCATCTTGATGCACACCCCGCTCCTATAGTGGACCAATTGTCGCAAATACCACTACAAGGGCTCTTTGAGATTCATGTTGATGTGTCAATCAAACTCTAGCAGTCTTACTGTGAGTAGTAGTATCATCTTAGGTCAAATGACTAACCATACAACTGCAACATCAAAAAAGTTGCTAACGAGTGAGCAGACATCCATGTGACTTTTCATGTTGGTCATGCTCAGTACTAGTTATTCTCTACCAACCACCTGCACTCTCGTTCTAGTATCTCTACACTGCAGACTCGAGACCCATCTGTCCGAAGGAAGTGATCCATGCACTGATCTATCCAGATCAATCACCATCCCCATGATGTGTTAGATGTGTGTCCTAGATGCCAGATCGGCTGACACATTCCTGTACAGATCTAAGGGCAAATTTATAATTTTGACTATAAATGAATAAAAGGGTTATCTTCTATCACATTATGTACATTGTGTTTGTGATACATCCTTTGAGCTAGTGAAAATGTTAATTCATATTTTCAAGAGTTGAAAATTTAAGACATGAATTTATATAACTAATAAACTGCTCCTGACCATAGGATCATCACGAGGATGGTGATCGATCCGGAAGGTTGGTGTATGATCGCTTCCTTAGGATAGATGTGTCTTGAGTCTACGATATGGAGACATCGGAGCGAGTGTACAGGTATTCGTTAAGAACGAGAGTACTGAGCGTGACTACATCAAGCAATCATAAGGAAGTCTACCTTCTCATCGATGACTAGCTTGATGCTGCAGTTGTGTGTCTAGTTCTTTGATCTGAGGTGCATCGATAGTTCACCTTGAGTGTGTTATAGTTTGACTACACCATAACTCGGTCTCCTAGCCATTCGAAACTCTAAGGTGTATGTTGGCTGTAGCATGTTCATTGTAGGAACTAGATTGCACCAAGATGGGATCTATCAACCTCGGTAGATGAGAGGAGTAGTCCTATGATGATCGAAAGATAGAATCCTTAAGCCCATGGCCATGGCAGAGTGAAATAATAGAAAAAG
>KE507666.1:35563-56608 GCA_000441515.1 Elaeis oleifera
TCACCTCATGGTTCTTTCGAGGATTTGTGCATCACATGCCATGCACATGCCAATTGGCTCAATGCAATATACTATAACATGCCAAGTGCCAACATGCTCCAGCACATAATAATCATGATAGTACAGGAAGATACAGGACGGCATTCAGATGCCTAAAGAACTATTTTTTGTTTCAGATAAATTTATTTATAATGTTTTGTAATGGCTAGTCACTGTGGCATAAACATTTGAAAAAGAATTTTACTTTTTTAACTAAATTGGCAATTTAGTATAACTCAAATGTGCATTTCAGCAAGGAGGATTTTTTATTTCTTTTCTGGATACCACGAGGGGTTATTCCCCAATCCCCACCAACTGCCCTGCATCCACCCACCCCAGCCAGGCCACCAGGCAAACAAACCAGTACTTGCAGAACCAACAGTTAGTACAACCAGAGTCAAAAGCGAGGCCAGCACCATTGGGAACCAAAAACTGAGGAAGACAAATAAACACTGGTTTATTGCACACATCATATTAATAGATACATACATACCTACAATTTCTCATCCTTAATAATTCCTGTTTTCATTATTGTTTCCATAATCAGCACCTATAGTATCCAGCAAGCATGATGCACATGACTACTTTGATATTTGATGAATGGCTAAGACCCAAGAGCCTTTAAAAAAAATTACTGAAAACACTTTTGTCTTAATTTTGGTGATCCCAATTGATAAATATAATCCAACTTTGGCCTTGGAAATAAGTACTAAATTTCAAGACTTGACAAGCCCCTTAAACATATACCCAAATAGAAAATAAAATTAATAAAAATCCTAATCAACCTCCACATCATTTACCTTTGAACCTTGCCATGACCAAAAAGGTTCGATTAGTAGCTTATCATGAATCTCAATTGATGCAAATGGATCTAGATGTTCTGGTCCCAATGATGCAGAACCAAGACAAAAGAAGAAGGGAAAGAAAATAGATGGTAGAGCAAAGATAAGAGAAAAAATTTTGAAGGAGCACTTAGAGAAGATAGAAACTTTTGCAAAATACTTTAATTCTCAATCATTCATAATATGCTAATGATGTCTTACAAACCTGTATTTATAGGCTTATAATCCCATAGCTGGAAAGTAGCAAAATTAAGGAACACATCTTAACAAAATAGAGAAATACATATAAAATCCTGTAAATAAGGAAAACCAAAGCAAATCAAATCAACAATCTAAGAAAATCCTAACCAAATTAGGATTGCAAATCAAATCAGCAATTTGAGGAAATCCAGGATTGCAAATTAAATCAACAATTTGAGGAAATCCTAATCAAATCAGAATTTCAAATCAAATCATCAATATAAGGAAATCCTAATCAAATTTAGATTTCAAATCAAATCGCCAATATAAAGAAATCCTAATCAAATCTGGATTTGCACCCACGTCTAGTGTAAATACATAAGGACAGCTTAGGATCTCCATCATTTCTCCCTGGCTGAAGAGAACTCGACTACGACGAGTTATGATGCTGGTATGACTCCAAAAGATCCAGATCGAGATGACGAAACTGAAAGAATAATGCTCTACAAGCCCATCGCATATGGGATGCGATCGGGTATTTTCTGTAATTTATCTTCCAAACTCATGTAATTGACATTGTTATTTAATAAAATAGGCTTCTCGATTCATTATATGCTGCATCTTATTATTGTTTTTAAGATTATAATGAACCCTATAGGTCTGGACAATGATTTTAGGGCCGTGATGAGATCACGCCAAAGAGACCTAAATCCTTGATAGCCATGACCTAAATATTTTTAGTCATTGGTTCATTGAATCAGAGATCAATGATACCGGCAAAACTGACACGTCCTATGTATGCTCAATGATGAGGGTGGTTAATCTCACAACCTCTTATATGGTGACATTAATACAAGGATGTGGATGCTCATTAGAGAATGAGTTTACGGAATAGACCTGCGAGAGAACATCTAATGGAGTCTTATTTACATGTCAGCTGATGATTCTCTAGTGGGAGTTGTATAAGTGATCCTTTGAGCTGAGATCACCATGGTACCTTGTGTACGTGAATCCATGTTTGGTTCACTTCCTAACTTGATTCTTTAATCCTTGTGTGGGTTATTCTGAATGTGGTGAAGTGTGCATGGAGGTGTAAGTGATCAACAAGGGATCCATCATTCCTAATAAAGGGAGCGAACATCCTATGTGATCTCATAGGTTGATGATTCTAGAAGTCTTTAACTAAAGCATGATGATAATTAGAAAGAATTTCTAATGTATCATTAACTGAATCATCACCTTCTGATCGAGATCATTTAGATAAGCAATTGGACTTGACATGATTCCATATCCACAGCTCATCTGAGATATTGTTTGATTGAAGTATTGAATTGCACGGTAACTTACCATTGAAGGGTATTTGGGTAATTTCAATCAAATTTTATTTCTTTCGGATAGTCATGACACGTTGCTAGACGTCAATCTTGACCTGTGGACCATCAGAATTAAAAAATTAATTCAAAATTAATTAAGAAGGATCCTAGTTAATTGGGACTCTTGAGCTGACCTAATCTGATCGGATTAGGGTTAGATCAAGAGTCTGTGTCCACTACTGGCTAGATTTGGAACCCAATGGGTCACACACTTTGAAATTTGATTTTCATCTGATTTAATTAGGATTTAATGTAAATTTAAGGTTAATTTATATGCTAGCACATTATGTTAATCCAAATTCCTAATTAGGTTAAGTTCAAAGTGTTTGAGCTAAACTGAACCTGTTACTTTTGATCTGATTGGTTTAGATCTATTTTAATTGGACTCCTACCTAACTTGGAAGAGTTTCACATGTAGGACTCCTCCACGCCACTCTGGTTTCACGCCACAAAATAAATGCCACCACCTCTCTTTTGTGTTACGAAAAGGAAGAGTCCTTCCTTAACACTCTTAACAAACCTCTTTGTTTCCATATTTTTCCTTTAATGTCACACGCCAAATTAAATGAGGGAATTATGGGGTGCAGAAGAGGAAGAGTCCTTCTGTGTGAAGCGTCTTCTGCACCGCTTAATTCATCAGAGAATTTATTTCTCCATGTGAGAGAAGTGGAGCGCCAAGAATTGGCACCCCTTGGGTCTCTTAACACCTCTTTATTCATTATTTATATGGGGCGCATCTTATGGGATAAAGGCTGAATTTTGGTGAAAAATCAGAGGCCTTGGCATGTGATAAGAGAGAAAAAAAAATCTAAAAAAAAAATCTAAAGAAAAGACAAGAAAAAAATTGAGTGAAAAATAGAAAGAAGGGAGGTGAGAAAATAGCATGTGTGGTGAGCTTGTCCTAGGGTTTGATTTTTCCATGTGTTGGAGCACAATCAAATCCTAGGTTGAAACTTCTGGAGAGAATTCTCTTGGCGTGATCTTAATGGTGAAATCGAAGGCAATTGAGCGTTGGTGCGATCGTTCTTCGAGTTCGAAGCCGACAGTATTCTTGTGAAAAAAGCTGCAGTGGTGCACCAGTTGGGAAGGACCTTGACCAACTTTCGTGTGGATCACCATTAGAGGACTTCTGTTTTGGAGTCTCGTGGAGATCACCTTCTTACCATACTACTCATCTGAGAAAGTATAAGTTTCTATCTCTTTGCATGCTTGAATTTTATTTTGTTCGACATCTACAAGGTGATTCTAGAGTTTGAGTTTTGGCTTGACTGTTTTAATTGTTAAAGCTTTCAATTTGCATGTTAAATTTTAAAATTCACATTCCGCTGCGTGATCGAAACCCAACAAAAACTCCTCTTCAATAATCCAAGTAGCATCAGAGATAGGACGTCCCTCCAGTGCACCAGGCGCCGTTAGAATCCACCATATGTCGAACCCACAATCTCATCCTCAATGACACCCTCAATCTGCTCTCGGACTGACTAATGAACTGACGGAAGCTCAAGGATAGGCATAGAAGAAGTCCGACCTTCATTTATAGGAATACCTGCAAACACTTTGGGAGGCTTGCAAGTACCTCGATAAGGAAACAAATCCTCCACATTGAAAACAGGACTAATAGTCATATCAGAAAGTAAATCAAGCAAATAAGCATTAGGTCCCAATTTACGAATGATACAAAAAGGTCCAGAAGCTCTAGCATGCAATTTCTTGAAAGAATGTTTAGGATAATGCTCAAGACGCACACGCACTATTACATAATCACCCTTATTAAAATTCTAATTTCTGTGGTGAACATCAACAGCAAGTTTATAAATTTTATTACTCATTGCAATCTTACGTCTGATTTCAGTATAAAGGTCTCGAATATGATGAGCAAAAGATTCTATAGATTCAGAAGGCCGAAAATCATGGGGTAAGGGCACAAGATCAATGGGCTGACGAGGGACTAAACCATGGATAATCTGAAAAGAAGACTTACCAATGGCCCTATTAACAGAGTTATTATAGGCAAACTCAGTAGTAGGTAACAACAAATCCCAGTTTCCTAATTTTTCTCCCATAAAGCATCTAAGCAAATCTCCTAGACTATGATTAACAACCTCAGTCTCTTCATCAATCCGGGATAAAAAGCAAATGAAAACTTT
This sequence comes from Elaeis oleifera, assembly GCA_000441515.1. Lineage (NCBI taxonomy): Eukaryota > Viridiplantae > Streptophyta > Magnoliopsida > Arecales > Arecaceae > Elaeis > Elaeis oleifera. The sequence goes on from KE507666.1 coordinate 40,145, forward strand.
AAAATTGTCCCAAATAACTTCCAAAGTGTCTTCCAAAAATAGCTTACAAACTTAACATCCCTATCAGATACTATGGAATAAGGTAAGCCATGCAATCGAACAACCTCGTCGAAGAATAGCTTGGCCACATACGAGGCATCAGTTGTTTTCCCACAAGGTATGAAATGGGCCATCTTAAAAAACCTATCCACAATAACTAGGATGGAATCATGACCTCTAACAATCCTAGACAATCCGAGAATAAAATCCAAGCTAAGGTCTTCCCAAAGTGTGGGTGGAATAGGCAATGGTGCGTACAAACCCGTGTTCTTTCCTAGACTTAACTAATTGACAAGTACGACATCGGGACAATCCGAGCAACATCTTTCTTTAAAGAGGACCAATAAAATTGATCCTCTAACATGGCCAGTGAGGCCACCGACATGCAATTCCCAAATAATAAAATCTCTAAATAAAATACGAGGAATGCATAGCCTAAGATCCCTAAACAAATAACCATCTCGGATGAGAAAATCTACATAGTCACGATGATTACCATCCATGATCTCTTGATATATAAGTCCAAATCAGGACAAGTGGTGCACTTATCCTTCAATCTCTCAAACCCTACCACCTGAGCACTTATAGTATGCAAGAGATGTACCACTCGATTAAGTGCATCAAATGGCTTGTTCTCAACTCCTGGACGATAGTTAAGAATGAATGTATACTCCTGGAGAAACTCGATCCATCGGGCATATCTGGCACTCAACTTTTTCTAAGAGTTCAAGTACTTAAGTGCATCATGGTCAGAGTACAACACAAATTCTTGACATAATAAGTAGTACCTCCAGTGCCTCAGGGACTGCACAACAGCATAAAACTCCTTGTCATAGATGGAATACCTCTATTTAGCTTTATTGAGTTTTCACTGAAATATGCGACTGGATGTCCCTCTTGACTCAAACACCTCCAATGCCTACTCCAGATGCATCACAAGCAACCTCAAAGAGTTTAGAAAAGTCAAGATGTCTCAAAATGGGTGCCTAAGTCATCTTTTGCTTGATCTCCCTAAAGGCTGTGCATGCAGCATCAGTCCATTTAAATTCCCTTTTCTTCACGCTATCAGTGATGAGAGCCATAATGGTACTAAAATTCTTAATGAATCACCTATAAAAGACGACCAATCCATGAAAACTACAAACCTCAGAAAGGGTCTTTGGTTCGGGCCACTCTCTAATAGCTCTCACTTTCTCGGGGTCAGTTGCAATACCTTGCGCCGTGACAATGAATCCTAAAAAGACAACCTGAGTCTGCATGAAAGAGCATTTCTTGATATTGACATATAATTTTTCTGCTCTTAATGTCAAGAAAACCTGATGAATGTAACTCAAATGCTCTTCTTTGGTCTCACTATAGATCAGGATGTTATCAAAATATACCACCAAGAACTTGCCTATAAATGACTTTAAAACCTGAGTTATAACCCTCATGAAAGTACTAGGAGCATTAGATAATCCAAAGGGCATGACTAACCACTCATACATCCATCTTGAGTTTTGAAGGCAGTCTTCCATTCATCTCCCAATCTAATCCGGATTTGGTGGTATCCTTAGCGCAATCAATCTTGGAGAACCATTAAGCCTTGACCAAAAGGTCTCGCATGTCCTCCAACCTAGGGATGGAGAACCTATACTTGATAGTGATTTTATTGATGGTGCGACTATCAACACACATTCGCCCAGAGCCATCTTTTTAGGAGTCAATAAAGCAGGAATAGCATAAGAACTAAGACAAGACTGAATAAAGTCTTTCTCCAAAAGTTCATCAACTTGCTGATTGATCTTTGCTCTTTCTTTAGGATTCATCCTGTAATAAGGCAAATTGAGCAGCTGGGCTCCTGGGACCAGATCAATGGCATGTTGTATGTCCCTCATAGGTGGTAGCTCACTAGGAAGTTCCTCGGGTGTCACATCTTCAAATTTATACAATAACTGGTTGACCTCAAGGGAAGGACAACTCGTGACTGAGACAGCCCTTGTGAAATCTCTTAGGCTAATCTCTTGCACTCTTTCTCAAATTCCCTGAGTCAGAAGATGGAGGCATTTCTAACTCGCTAAGAAAGGAAGGAATCAAATCATGTACACTACGAGAACTCGAAGAGCTACTGGATATCGGAGTCCTACATGCCATCTTCTTATCCAACTCAGAGGGTTTGGTGGGCTGAAGCCATATGGTTTTATCTTTAAACCTCAATACATAAGTATTATCTCGTCCATAATGAGTGACATTTAGATCATATAGCCAACGTCGACCTAACAAGACATGGGATACATCCATAGGAAGGATGTCACACCAAATTTTATCCGAGTAATCACCTATCTGTAAGGAACTAAACATCACTCAGTAACTAGTAAAGAAGTCTTGTCAACCCATGCCACTCTGAATGGCTGAAGGTGTGGTTCAAGATGCAACTTTAGCTTTTCAAAAGCTGACTTTGAAACTATATTCATGCAACTCCCTCCATCAATAATGACTTTGCACACCGCATCCCCACATTTCATATAAGTGTGAAAAATGCAAGTGCGCTTCCATTCATCAGTGCTTATTGTTGTCAGACGTATGTCCTAGAAGCCAAATTGACTGACATATATACATATTCTAGTAGCATAATTTTGTAATTGAATTTTGAAATAATAAAATTTGGATTATTTTTCGTTCATGCTGTGTTTTAATTGTACCCATGAATCATCCGAGGAATTAATGAATGATGACACGTATTCTCAAGAGTTAAGAATTTGAGACATGTCACTAATGGTTAATTCCTAAATGCTCCCGATCGATATATCGTCACGGAGATGGTGACTGATCCGGATAGATCGATACATAAATCGCTTTCCTTCGTGGGTAAATGAGTCTCGAGTTGAGAGTGTAGGGACACTGGAACAAGAGTGCAGGTGCTTGATAGAGATCACGGGTACTGAGCGTGACCAACACGAGAAGTCACTAGAATGGCTACCCACTCGTCAGTGACTTACTCTAAGTTACAGTAGTGTAGATAGTTCTTTGACCTGCGGTGCCTCGGCTGTTCACAATGGGATTACTATAGTTTGACTGTACAATCACTTGATTACCTAACCATTCGAAATCTTACGGTGTATGTTAGCTACAGTAGGTCCATTATAGGAATAGAATGTGCACCTAGATGGGATCTGTCAACCTTGATAGATAAGGAGAGATCCTATGCAATTCATGAGACTGAGTCCTAAAATCCATGACCATGGTAGGTGAATGATGGAAAGGAGTTTCCATAAGATTTCACATGGACTCGAGTCAATTGAATCTGACATATGATAGACGAACAGGTTGGACGAGTTATCCTTGACCTGCGTCTTGTCGAGACCCATGATAGAAGAATCAAATTACACAATAACTACACCTAGAGGTTCATTACTTTCATTCTGCTGGATTGCCACTACATACTGCTAAATATCGCTGGTGGATTGTGGGACTCGTCAAGCATCATCTTGATGATAGCTGGAATTATTCCAACCCATTGAAAAGAGTTTCGATGATATTGTAATGGAGATCACAATATATCTCGCTACCAGTCAAAATGGAACCATAAGGTCACACACAAAAGAGGTTCTTATCCGATCAAATGGTTGATCAACGATTATGAATCGTTGAAGGATAAAATCATCAATGTGATTGATGATTAACCTTAAGCAAAAATTACAATTATGTAATCCACTAAGTGTTAGTGAATTATAGGAGAATTAATTAGCAATTGGATTGCTAATTAGCTCAATTTGATTGAGCAATGAGGTTTGGATGAAGTCTAATTGAATTGGATTCACTTTGACTTAGATTGGATGTGACTGGATCAAGTCTGAATGCAAGGGAGACTAATTTCTGATTTGATCGGGACTTGGATTCAGTTAATTTCTAATTGGATTAAGAATTTATCAAGGAGATTAGGTTCCTAATTTGGTTAGATTCCTTCCTCTCCTTGGGTCAAATCAAATGTGATTTGAATTAACCAATAGGAACCTAGAGTCCAAAATTTCTAGGACTCTTTCCCTTGCACACGCCCCATGAGAAACCACGAGAATTATTTCACGCTAAAAGCATTTCTGCGTGAGAAATTTTTGCGTGAAAAGGAGAGGGCGTATAGAGGGTAGGGCGGCATCTGTTGATGACTCACATCCTTATCTTTTCCTAATTTGAATTCGATTCAAATCAAGAGATAATGATAAGAAGGGTAGGTGGTTTCTTTATGAGTCATCATCCTTATCCTTTCCAAATTTGAATTCGATTCGAATCAAGATAAGAGGATAAATAGGAAATAAACAAAGGGATTATGGAAACCTTTGAGATGCCAACCCTATCCCATTTGTGTGCTAAGAAGAGGTTGGGTGCTCCTCTTTTTGGCGTTGAAAATATGGGATGCCCTATGATGTGGCGTGTAAGAATATATGACGTCCTCCTAACCCTAATCTTCTCTGCCCCCTTATAAAAAGGGTCCAAAAGTTGGATGCCTATTGAATAAGAAAATTAAGAGAAAAATTCAAAATAAAGATTTTGAAAAATCGAGCCTTCTCTTCCCTCTCCTTTCTCCTCCAAGTTCTTCCTCTCTAAAGCGTCTGTGTGATTCGAAGAAGCTATTTCAATCATCAAAAAGGAGATCTCTGCAAGAGAGCTAGCAACCCAGGAAGATCACCTGCCTCTGATCGAAATGAGTCCTCGTATGGATACCTATGGAGACCAGACACGTGCGGCTAGAGGAATCGTTCAGATCCACGATCATCGACTGCGGTATAGTACGACCCGCGCAAAGGTATTGAGATCCGATCTCAATATTATTTTGGTTTATTTTCAGATTATATGCATGTCGTAGATCCGGACACGGATAGTTAATAGATTTGATCTATTGCATGTGAGGTTAAAGGGTTTAACTTAGATCTGCTTCCGCTGTCATTTCAAAATCGATTTTGAAATCTATGCATGCAGCCTATCCAATTCATAACAGTGGTACCAGAGCCACTGGTTTTTCTTTGACATGCACGATCTGATTTTGTTTTAGATCTGAAAGTTTGAGGTGTTTAAAATCGATTTTATGCTGTTATAAGATTGTCATGATATAGGATTTACCTCCTATATTGAAAAGATTGTCCTAATACAAGATTGATCAGTTTTGAAAACTATTTTCGAAACTTTTAAATCAATTTTTTAGATCTGAAAATAGATGTATATGATATGTCTTTATTCATATTTAGATCTGAAATTAGAATGATTAAAGAACGCATCGAACTGCTATAAGATTGTCCTGATATAGGATTTAACCTATATATTGAAAAGATTGCCTTAGTTCGATGCGAACCGATTTTTGAAAAATATTTTCAAAGAGTTTTAATCATTGTTTTAGATCTGATTTAGCACGTATGAAATATGTGTAATTTTAGTTTTAGATCTAAAAATTATATATGTGATATATGTTTTGTAGTTTAGATCTAAAACTGCATATATGAGATTTATGACTTTAGGTTTAGATCTGAAAAAGTTTCATGATCATAAGCCATTAATGCATACAAGAAAACATAATCTAAAAAGATTTTAGAATCTGAAAATTATGTTAATTGCATGTGAGTATGGGTTGAACAAATTAGATGTAGTGGTCAAACTACAATTAGGATCAATTGATTAGATCAGATTAAAATCTATTGTCGATTTTGAGAAGTTGATCGAACCTAATCAATGATTGGTTAGGATTAGGTCAAAAAGAATCAAAATCGAGTTGAGTTGTAGTTGGTCGCATCAATTCATATTTTGATGTGAATTGATTGACTCAAGACCGAATTTAGCTCCGTGGTTCGAGCACGGATCAATAGGCCAACCTGATCGATTCTAATCAACCAATTTGGTGTCTAAAGTATTTAGATAGTGGTTCTTTAATTGGTTCCATTATCTGACCTAGTCAATTCATTGATGTCTCAGAAAAGCAACAGAGGGACCCCCACTCATCTTAACTTACCTGGCCATTTTGGGAGATTATGTTTTGCATTAGATTCTTGTTGACTCGAGTTCACCCATACCAACTAAGTTGATCAGACATGAGATTGTGCTGACCTAAACTAGATTAATCAGATATGAGATGTGCTGACCTAAATCAAGTCAATCAGACATAAGATGTGCTGACCTAAACCAGATTAATCTGACATGAGATGTGCTTATCTGAACCTAGTTCATCAGACATGAGATGTGCTAACCTGAACCAGACCTGTCATTTATATAAGATTTATGTGACTGCTTAGGAGAGACCTGAACTTAAAATCTCCTCAATAATATTAAGTCGAGGGGTCTTCCACCGTTGTAGAGTGTCGTGCCCTCTCCGATGTTGATCGTACTCGGCTAGATACTGTGTCAGTTGCATCAGGGGAACTACTCTAAATGCTGGGTGGAGATGGGATTGGGTCCAAGATCTGTCAGGTGAAGATCCAATGACGGCTTCACTCGCGCTTAATAGTGGGTCTGACTTAATTAAGGAATGAGGCCAAGATCTGTCTAGTGAGGTTTCAGAACTTAGAGACCAAGTCTGCTGCAATTTGCTTGAGAAGCATTGGGCAAGAGTTGTCCACCTATTAGTTGACACATTCATCAAGATCTATCAAGTAAGATGGTGTGCCAATCGGTGGGACCACAATCCCACTAGGAACCTTAACTCGCGAAGGGATTTTCGTTTCTAACCCGAGTGTTAGGATCCGAAAAATTAATGGGAGCTCCATAAAAATAGTGGGAGCTAAGTTGTTTTTAAAATAAATTCTCTAAAACAAACTAAATCAATTACAAAAGTCTAACTAGAAACTTCTCTCTGTAGAAAATTGTTTGCCTCCAATAGTCTAGCCCGCATCTTAAAAATCAACCAAATGTCAGGTTCTAACTGTAAGGATTGGCTAAGAGACTTAAAAAGTGTTTCGAGTTCCAAAAATCTAGGTTGTCTTAGACCAGGAAATGCCGATAGAGACCTTGAAGAGTTCAAGAGACACATCTTTAGAAGATATGTCGGACCTGCTCATAATTGAGACTAACCTTACAGTTTCTTTTACCACTAGTTGTGTAATAAACTCTAGTTTTAGTGTACATTTGTGCACTTCAATGCAGGATCTTAAAGATTGTAGAAGGTTGAGGCTAAGAAAGATGACCCTATGTGTGGCAACAGAGCAAGTGTTGCTGCTGTAGCCATTGGGACCTATCTTCTTCGACTACCGTCTGATTTTTTTCTAGAACTAAGGGACTGTTACTGTGTGCATAATGCGAACAAAAATTTGATTTCTGTTTCGTGCTTAACACAGGATAATTATGGAATTAGTTTCAAAAAGGACCATTGTACCATTTATTTTGGAAATAAAATGATAGCACATGGCCGCTTAATCAATACTCTACCATTTACATGCTGATGCAGATGAGTCAGTTAATCTATCCGAGCAAATTGTGAGTGCCGTTGGATCTAAGAGATCTAGAGATGAGGTTAATCTAAAGTACATGTGGCACCTTAAGCTAGGTCATATTGGAGAAGAAAGGATCAACAAACTGGTGAAAAATGGTCTTTTAGACTCATTCTCGGATGAGTCATTTTCAGTCTGCGAGTCCTGCCTTCACAAAAAATGACCAAGCTTCCCTTTGTAAGACACAGGGAAAGAACCATTGAGGTACTGACTCTGGTACATGCTGATGTATGCAGTCCATTTAATGTACCGGCTAAGGAAGGTTATCTCTATTTCATCACTTTTATCTATGATTTTTCATGATATGGGTACGTATTTCTTATGAGACACAAATCTGAAGCCCTTGAAAGGTTCAAGGAATTCAGATCTGAAGTGGAGAAGCAAACTGAAAAATCACTCAAGGTACTTCAATCAAATCGAGGAGGAGAATATCTGAGTAGAAAATTTCTCGATTATCTCAAAAAAAACAGCATAATATCTCAATAGACTCCATCGAAACGCCTCAGCTTAACAAGATTTCAGAACGAAGAAATTGGACTCTTTGGATATGGTTTGATCTATGATGAGCTTCACCGACCTCTTTTTATTCTGTGGGAACATGCCTTAATGACAGCCAATTACTTAATTAATAAGGTTCTCTCTAAATCCATTCCTACCACATCATATGAGATATGGCATGGTAAGAAGCCGAATTTTGGTTACCTTAAAATTTGAGAATGTCTGACCTATGTCAAACTGCAACAGACGGACAAGTTAGCAGCTAAATCTATGAGAGCTCATTTTATAGGATACCCAAGAGAGTCTTTGGAGTACTATTTTTATCTCCCGGAGGATCACAATGTGATTGTGAGCCAGCATGCCAAATTCTTGGAAAGAGATTTTATCCAGGATAGAGGTAATGGGAGGAAGATTCAGCTGGAAGAAAATCTCTGAAGAGCAACAAGCCATAGAGCCTGTGGAACCCATTCCACCTCGTAGATCCACTAAGATCTCACGTCCTCCTAAAAGATACATAGGTATGCTGACAAAGGATGTAGAGAAAATATTCCTTATGGGTGATATGGACCATGTTGATGATCCTAAAATCTATGATGAGGCGATATCAAACATCGACTCCGAGAAATAGTTGGAAGTGATGAGATCAGAGATTGACTCAATGCATACCAACCAAATCTGGACCTTAGTAGATCTGCCAAAAGGAATAGCTCCTATTGGATGCAGATGGATCTTTAAGAGAGATCGATTTGGATGGAAAGTGGAGACCTTTAACCGAGGCTTGTGGCCAAAGTTATAGTCAGCGCGAAGGCGTTGACTATTAGGAGGCCTTCTCATCAGTTGCCATACTGAAGTCCATTCGAACACCGCTTGCTGTTGCAACAACTCATGACTATGAGATATGGTAGATGGATGTGAAAAATGTCTTCCTGAATGGATATCTTAAGGAAGATATCTATATGAAGCAACCTTTGGATTTCACGTCCAGTGATAGAGATCACAAGATCTGCAAGTTGCAAAAATCCATCTATAGACTAAAGCATCTCGAAGTTTGAATACTCGATTTAATGATACAATCAAATCATTGGTTCATCAAGAACGATGAACCATGCGTGTTCAAGAAGATCAGTAGGACTGTCACATTCATCGTATTGTACGTGGATGACATCCTCCTAATTGGGAATGACATTCCCATGATGACTTCTGTGAAACTTTGGTTGTCCAAAGAGTTCTCCATGAAAGACCTTAAAGAAGCATCCTATATTCTGGGAATAAAGATCTATAGAGAAAGATCTACAAGGATGCTAGGTTTGTCACAGCAACTATACATAGAGAAAGTGCTGAAGCGATTCAGCATCAAAAACTCCAAGAGGGGTCTGTTGCCCTTCAGGCATGGAGTTCATCTCTCCAAGAAGATGTGCCCTAGCACATCTGAGGAGATTTAGCTATGAACAAAATCCCTTATGCTTCGACTATAGGGAGCCTTATATACGCTATGCTATGTACTCAACTTGATATCGCTCTTGCTGTGAGTGTCACAAGCAGATATCAGTCAAATCCAGATGAAAAATACTGGATTGTTGTAAAGAATATCCTTAAGTACTTAAAAGGACTAAGGATCTCTTCTTGATCTTTAGAGGAGACTTGCGGATATAGGGATACACAGACTCAGACTTTATGTCTGACGTTGATGATAAAAAATCTACATCAGGTTTTGTGTTCCTATGTAACGATGGTGCGGTTAGCTAAAAGAGTTCTAAACAACCGATTATTGCAGATTCCACCATGGAAGCAGAGTACATCGCAGTGTCGGAAGCTATTAAGGAAGAATTCTGGTTCAAAAAATTCGTTGTAAAGATGGATGTGATGCCATTAGATGTCGTTCCGCTCTTTTGTGACAACAATGGTGCCATAGCGCTCGCTAAGGAATCAAGGTCTCACCAGAAGTCCAAGCACATCGAGTGGCAGTTTCATCTGATTCGCGAATCTTCAAAAAAAGTTCGTCGAAATATAGAGAGTTGACTCCACAAAGAATGTGGATGACCCACTGACCAAGCCGCAAAGCCAACAGAAGTCTGAAGCTTACCTTGAGAAGATGAGGCTTAGGTACATGGCCAATTAGCTTTAGGTCAAGTGGAAGTTTGTTAGATGTATGTCCTAGAAAATTGACTGATACATGTACACATTCTAGTAGCATAATTTTATAATTAAATTTAAATAAATAAAATTTGGATAATTTTTCATTCATGTTGTGTTTAAATCTAGAAGATTGACTGATACATGTAAACATTCTAATAACATAATTTTATAATTAAATTTTAAATAAATAAAATTTGAATTATTTTCATTCATGTTGTGTTTTAATTGTCCATGAATCGTCCAAAAATTAACGGATGATGACACATATTCTCAAGAGTTGAGAATTTGAGGTATATGTCATTAGTAGTTAATTCATAAATGCTCCCGATCGATAGATCGTCGCAGGAACGGTGACTAATCCAGATAGATCGATGCACAAATCGCTTTTCTTCGTGTATAGATGAGTCTTGAGTCGATAATGTAAGAACACTGAAGCAACAGTGTAAATGCTCAATAGAGATTAAGGGTACTAAACGTGACCAACACGAGAAATCACTAGGATGGCTATTCACTCGTCAGTAACTTACTCTAAGTTGCAGTGATATAGATAGTTCTTCGACCTGTGATGCCTCGGCTGTTTACAGTGGGATTGCTGTAATTTGACCGTACAATCACTTGGTTACTAGCCATTCAGAATCTTGCAGTATATGTTGGCTATAGTAGGTCCATTATAGGAATAGAGTGTGCACCAAGATGGGATCTGTCAATCCGGATAGATGGGGAGAGGTCCTATGCAATTCATGAGACCGAATCTTAAAATCCATGACCATGATAGGTGAATAATGAAAAAGAGCTTCCATAAGATTTCACATAGACTCGAGTCGAATGAATCTGATATATAAGGGACGAACGGATTTGACAAGTTATCCTTGATCTGCGTCTTGTCGAGACCCACGACAGAAGAATCGAACTATACAGTAACTGCATCTAGAGGTTCATTACTTTCATTCTGCTGAATTGCCACTACATACTGCTAGGTGTCACTGATGGATTGTGAGACTCGTCGAACGTCGTCTTGATGATCGATGATCCTCGAAGGGTAGAATTGAAATTGTTCTAATCCATCGAAATAGTTTTGATGATATTATGATGGAAATCACAATATATGTCACTATCAGTCAGAATAGAACCTATGAGGTCACACACAAAAGAAGTTCTTATCCGATCAGATGGTTGATCGACGATTATGAATCGTTGAATGATAAAATCGTCAATGTGATTGATGATTGACCTTAAGCAAAAGTTGTAATTATGTAATCCACTAAGTGTTAGTGAATTATAGGAGGATTAATTAGCAATTAGATTGCTAATTAGCTCAATTTGATTGAGCAATGAGGTTCGGATGAAGTTTAATTGAATTGGATTCAGTTTGACTTGGATTGATTTGATTGGATCAAGTCTGAATACAAGAGAGACTAATTTTTGATTTGATCAGGATTTGGATTCAGTTAATTTCTAATTGGATTAGAAATTTATTAAGAAGATTGGGTTCCTAATTTGGTTAGGTTCCTTCCTCTCCTTGGGTCAAATCAAATGTGATTTGGATTAAACCAAATAGGAAACCCTAAAGTCCAAAATTTCTAGGACTCTTTCTCTTGCACACGCCCCATAAGAAACCATAAGAACTATTTCACGCTAAAAGCATTTCTGCATAAGGAATTTTTGCATGAAAGGGAGAGGGCGCAGGGAGGGTGGAGCGGCATCTGTTGATGACTCACATCCTTATCTTTTTCCTAATTTGAATTCGATTCAAATCAAGAGAAAATGATAAGAAGGGTAGGTGGTTTCTTCATGAGTCGTCATCCTTATCCTCTCCAAATTTGAATTCGATTCAAATCAAAATGAGAGAATAAATAGGAACAAATCAAAGGGATTATGGAAACCTTTGAGGCGCCAACCCTATCCCATTTGTGCGCTAAGAAAGAGATTGGTGTGAGAAAAAATCTGATTTCTTTCTCCCATGCTCCTCTTTTTGGCATTGAAAATATGGGACGCCCCATATGATGTGGTGTGTAAGAATATGTGACGTCCTCCTAACCTTAATCTCCTACGCCCCCTTATAAATAGGGTCCAAAAGTCGGACGCCTATTGAGTAAGAAATTAAGAGAAAGTTTAGAATGGAGATTCTGGAAAACCGAACCTTCTCTTCCCTCTCCTTTCTCCTCCAAGTTCTTCTTCCTCTCTAGAGCATCTATAAGATTCGAAGAAGAAGCTACTTCAGCCATCAAAGAGAAGATGTCTGCAAGGGAGCTAGCATCCCGAGGAGATCACCTGTCTCTAATCAAAACAAGTCCTCGTGTGAATACCTGTGGAGGCCGGACACGTGCGCAGCTAGAGGAACCGTTCAGATCCACGATCATCGGCTGCGGTGTAGTATGACCCATGCAAAGGTATTGAGATCCGATCTCAATATTATTTGTTTATTTTCAGATTATATGCATGTCATAAATCCGGATACGGATAGTTAATAGATTTGATCTATTGCATGTGGGTTAAAGGGTTTAACCTAGATCTGCTTCTACTGCGTTTCAAAATCGATTTTGAAATCTATACATGCAGCCTACCTAATTCATAACAATTACGATAGACAAAATACATCTCATGACCCCACAAAATTTGTCATCATTTTCTTATCCTTCCTCATTGTCATCCTCATACTCGATACATGCTCCTAGCCTCAAAATTCTGGATGTCATCCTCAGTTGGCAAGTTTCCAATATCATGATCTAAAGTTAGAGTACGATGAGAACACCGGCTACGATATGACCCTTACCATGATAGTTATGGCACTCAATGTCAGAGATATTATGGCGAGGGTTGGTAACACTGGCATCTCTATCTTGATATGCTGAGGTCCTCTGAGCAATATGGTTACTTCCCCTAAAAGAAATGAGGCCAGAGAAAGTACTCCTAGTGACTCAGACTGAGATGACTCTCTGGCTTGGGAAGCTGTACGTCTCTGAGTGGACATTTTGTAGAACTTTTCAATCTCTAAGGCCTTGTAATAGGACTCCTCAAGAGAATCAGGTGAATAAAGACTAACCTCCCTTTTGATTTATGGCCTTAGTCTAATGATAAATCAAGTGACCAACATCCATGGTTGCTCATCGATATCACGTCTGGTGAGTAGCTCCTCAAACTTAGACAAGTATTCAATCACATTGGAACATAATTGTCTAAGCATGAGCATTTGTTCCATTAGTTGAGCCCTATAATATGTGGAAATGCATTTATCTCTCAATCTCTCTTTCATTTCAACCCACGAGTCTATAGAATCTCATCCTAGACATACTAAATTCATCTGCAGTCCATGCCAATACCTGTTGGCAGAGCCAACGAGTTTTATTTGGCAAAGCGAGCTCGCTGACTATTAGTCATATCATACCACTTAAAGAATCTTCCATGTCTACTAAATTCATCTGCAGTCCATGCCAATTCCTGTTGACAGAGCCAACGAGTTTTATTTGGCAAAGCGAGCTCGCTGACTATCAGTCATATCATACCACTTGAAGAAATCTTCCATGTCTGCTAACCAATCTAAGAAGGTATTGAGATCTAGTTTGCCATCAAAACTCGGGGCCTCAACCTTTACCATCTTAGTGATATCCCCTGAACTTTCAAGATAATCTCCTTGCTGGTTGTGGTGGTATCGAGGAGGGGAGTGCCTTTGCAGTCTCTCATGGTTTCCATCATGGTGCCTAGTATGAAATTTTAAGGCCTGATGTAGGCTCCCAGGTCATTCTCTAGATAAGGTTCCTCCTCTTCTATGTGTCTTAACTTAAGTGGGAGTCCTCTATGATAAACAACTTGAGGAGAGTTTGCAGCAGGGGCGAATCTCCTTCCAACATATGGTGCTATAACCCCCCTTAATAGTAGGAGTCCTAATATGATGCAATGGAGGAACGACGAGAGTAGATAGCAAGTCTGGATTAGCATCTGAAGTCCCTATGGGGTTATGCCTATTACTCGTGCTACCAACGTGCTCAATATTGGGGAAACTAGAGAATTACTCTCAAAGTGATGTTTGCCTAAAGCAACTTATAATTGGGAAAACTGTTTAGTCATCTTTTCTCGAAATTGGTCTATAGTTGCTTGGAAAGTATCGACTTTATGTTCAAGGATATCGACTCGCTTGTCCAACGCATCCTGGACGTCGGAGAGCTCTCGAATGGTCATGGTGATTTCAACCTTAACAATGTATGGTTTAAGAAGTTTGGGTGAAAAGGTGAAGGCTGGGTTTTGGACTAAAATTGCAACGAATAATAATCCCCCAACTGCTATGTTGTTCTTGCAAAAAAATCACGAAATTAATGATTGCAACTATGTGAAGTGATATGCGATATTTTTCTTTTTGGGCAAACAGGTTGAAAGAAAAAATCCTAAAATCTTAATGAATATGGTGCAAGCAGGATTTTGAATAAAAGGAGAGATAAATAGGCTTTAGTGGTTTACTATCCTTTTGCAATTTGCTAATCTACCAATTAATATAGAATTAGTCACAGATCTTAAGTATGGAGAAAGTGTACCTTACGTCAGAGTTCCAAGGATCCAAAAGTGTGACTTTCTTGAAACAGATCTTTTTTCCAGTCGGATTCGGATTTGGAGCCTTAAACTGGGTTGGATCCAAATCTGATTGTAGGTATCGGACCTTTTTATCCACCATATGAGAACCACATGCGGTATCCAATACCCATGAATTACTTGCTGAAGAACTTAGTGAAAATATAGTATGTATCATATACATACCTTTGTGTGCCACACTTGCATTTTCTTTCATCTTTGCAAGAAAACTCTTGCAATTTCTTTCTAATGTCCCGTCTTGCCACAGTGATAACATGTCATATCTGCAGGGACATGCTTTGCCTTCTTCTTCTTGAAGGTGCTTCTTTTAGGTTCAATTTCTTTCCTTTCTTTGAATCCTTCTTGCCATATTTATTTTTATCCACCATAAGAAGTGGACCTTTTTCTCCCTTTATATGATTTTCAGCTATTTTCAACATATTTAATAGCTCTGGCAGGGAATATCTAGTTTGTTTACGGTAATTCACCACAAACTGGAAGAAGGATTCTGGGAGAGACTGGAGGATTAGATCTTGACTGAGTTCTGCATCCATGGTGAATCCTAATTGACCTAATCTGATGATCAAGTCAATCATCTTCAGCACATGATTTTGAACTGGAGTTCCCTCAGTCATCCGAGCCCGAAACAACTGCTTAGATAATTCATATCTAGCAATTCGGCTCTGTTCTCCATATAGCTCTTTAAATTGAGCAGTATGGAAGAAGCATCCATATTCTCATGTTGCCTCTGTAATTCATTACTCATAGAGGCCAACATTATACATTTAACAATCATGCAGTCATTTTGCCACAATCTTATATGTGGCATTTTCCTCCTCTGAAGCATCTTCACTGACTGGACTAAGGTCAAGTGTGTCCAGAATGTAAGACAACTTTTCTTGCATAAGCACTATACGCAAGTTTTCAGCCAGTCCACATAATTGGGACCAGTCAACTTATTTGCATCAAGGATGCAACATAGGGAGAGTGAAGTCGCCATAATGCAGAGTTTTAATCTACAAGAATTAAGAATAATCATATAAGCAGATAATTCATGGTGACATATATAAGTAGATGAGGTCTTTTATTCTAGTTATTCCTCCCACTATTTTATCATATACCATAGCCCTCTCTATGATAGACGAGAAACCCTAAATCGGTCTCTTAGTGGGGTTGAGATCCTTATTCCTCAAAGAAGTCTTGTAGATAGCACAACAAACTTCAGTGAGATCAAAGATAGAAAAACTTTTCCAATTATATTCTCAACATAAACTGCCTCTAAAATATTTATAGTCTTGTGGATAGCATAACAAACCATAATATTTTAGTTAAGTCAAACCCTTCATTTCCATACAGCCATATTTGAAATTAATATTGCTCTTGTGGATAGCACAACAAAGCAATAATAATTCAAATATGCCATAAGCATTCATAATGCACCAAGATTTTATTATATTAGTCCCATAGTAAGTTTGTGGATAGCACAACAAACTTACTATGATTCTTAAAATAATAATCATCTTAGCATAAAGGAAGGCTTTAGTAGTGTAATAAACACTGAGCAGACCAAATTCAAGATTTAGACTAACCCAATTGGTCAGATAAGTAGGTGAGGGTCCCCCCGTTGCTTTCCTTAGACACCAATAAATTGGCCAGGTCAGTCAACGGAACCAATTAAAGAACCACCTTTAACACTTGCCTAGACACCAATTGATTAATCGACTCAAGAATTGGTTAGCCACTGATTCTGATCACTACGACTTAATATAATTTTTATGAGGGCTTC
>KE507667.1:0-11191 GCA_000441515.1 Elaeis oleifera
TTAGTGAGTAGAACTCAAGAGAGAAGTAGAAGAAATTTAAGAGTATTTTAATTCAATTTTTCCACATTTATCCAACTCACAAGAAAGGAAGAGCTCATTGATTTGAGCCAACTATTTCTGAGTAAAAGCATTGAAGTCTTCATCAATTTTTCAAATATACAAGGAAGAAGTCAAAGCCATCAAGAGCTCAACTACTTTGACTTCCTCCTATGTTTAAAGAGTTTTATTATTTTCAAACTCTAAATTCTTGTATATCTTTGTTATTTATTATGACAAATTTTATAGGTGAAAAAACTTGGGGTTGGTCTAAGCCTAAAGTTAGATATTATAAGATTTTGATTGGTATCTTCATAAAAATCAACTAGATTGATTATGAGCCCGAGATAAAATAATCGATTATAAAATTTTAATTGATAAGCCAAAAAAATTAACTGAATTAGATTGTGAATTAGACCGTAATCTCAAAGGATTATAGTCGGAATTCTCAAGTAAGTTGACTTGAAAAGGGAGTCTTGTGTATTTATGATTGTGTTGTTGTGTTCATATTTTATTTCTTATTGCATATTTATTTCTATTAAGCACCTCAAAAATACTCTAAAATCTATTTTTGGGCATAAGTTGTAAAATTAATTTTAAAAAATCCAATTCACCCTCCTTTTGGATTGCCTCCTTTGAAAATAAGTTATAATAAAGCAAGTACTCAGTCCAATTGATCTAACCATGAAAAGTTAAAATCAATGGCAACCTTAATTGATACATCATTGATTGAGGATCAATATATTAATAGATCTTCATTATTTAATGATATAAATTACATATACTGGAAAGCACAAATAAATATCTTCATTCAAGTATAAGATTAATTATGATATGTGTAATGTCATAGTGAATGGTCCATACACACTCACTGTTATGATAATATGCCTTCTCCTAAACCTGAAAATAGATTATGATGATGTAGATAAAAGACTAGCTCAACTTAATGCTAAAGCTATGAATATCTTATATTATACTTTAGATGCAAATAAATTTAATAGGACATTTGTATACATGTCTGTTAAAGAAAAATAGGATAGATTAGAAGTTACCCATGATGGTATAATCAAGCAAAAGAATCAAAGATTAATATTCTTATACATAAATATGAACTGTTTAAAATGAAATTTAGTGAAAGTATTACTATATATTCACTAGATTCGCTAATATTATAAATGGTTTAAAGAGTTTTGGTAAGGACTATACTAATAGTGAACTTATTCATAAAATTGTCAGATCATTACCAAAGAACTGGAAGGCTAAGGTGATTGTAATCTAAGAAGCAAAAGATATAAATAAGCTATCTTTGGAAGAGCTTATTAGCTCGCTCATGACTCATGAACTGAGCATGAATCAAAATATTGAGAAAAAATGTGAAGAAGAAAAAAATCATTGCTCTAAAATCGATGGCCATTGAAGATATAGAAAGTGATACAATGGAGGAATCTGAAAATAATAAGGAAATGGTCATGATCACTAGAAGATTTAGAAGATTCATAAGGAGGAAGAGGTTTGGCCCCAAGAAAAAAGGCTATATTAGAGGGAAAGGAAGCAAAGAAAAGAAAAATATATATATAGGAGCAACTAGAAATATACTATGAATGTAAATGATTCGGACTCTTTAGAGCCGATTGCCTCCTACTCAAGAAGAGCTCAAAGAAATTTAAAAAGAAGGCTATGATGGTCATATGGAACATTAATGAGAACTCTAGCTCTGAGGGAGAAGAAGGAACCAAAAAGAAAAGCTAACTTTTGCCTCATAGTGTATGAGGATGAAGTAAATGATAATAACTCTAATGATTTTACTTTTGAAGAATTGTATGATGTATTTTATGAATCACTTGATGATTTCAAAAATCTATCTCATAAAATAAAAACCTAAAATGTTAAATCAGTCTTTAATTGAAGAAAATGAAAACTTTCAAAAAGAAAAGAAGATCATTTGAAAAGTAAAATGATTTACTTGAAAGAAATGAACCCCTTCAAAAGGAAGTTAATAAATTAAAATCTATTATTTATAAATTTATTCTTAACTCACAAAATCTTCAAATACTTCTAGAAAAATAGAAAATAATTTTTGACAAAGCTGAATTAAGATTTAATACTTTAATTGAACAAAATATCTGAAAATATTTTATAAAATCATCTTTTGAAAAGCATAAAATTTCATATTTCAAATATAATAAAATTGATCATAAAGCTATTGATTATAATATAAATCATTTCAAAAATGTTAAAGCAAAAAAAATTTAAGTTCCAAAAAGAACCAATCAAACTAACCCCCAAGGACCCAAGCTAGCTTGAGTACCTAAAAAGGCTTAATGATTCTTTGTAGATGTGCTTGGCATCTTCTGAGATAAAAGAAAAGTGATATCTAGACAGCAGATGCTTAAGATACATGATGAGAGATAAATCTTAATTTATCTCTTTTAAAACTAAGAATGGTGTAGTTTTTTTGGAGAGAATAGTAAAGACAAAATTATTGATCTCAATAATATAAAATTACTCTTACAACTTCTATTAAAAATGTATTATTTGTTAATGGTTTGATATATAATCTTCTTAGTAGAAGTCAATTATATGATAAGGATTTTGATGTTTCATTTAAATCATCACATTATATTGTAGCTAGTTCCACTAACAACAGTATTAAGTTATAGAAAACATATGAAAATATTACTTGATGAATCTTGATAATCTTTGTAAGGATAACTTAAAGTGTCGAGTTGCTATGAATACCAAAGCCAATGATGCTAGTTGGATTTGATATAGTATACTAGGATATGCAAGTATGTTAAGTTAATATTCATATTCAGTGAATCCTACCAATAGAGGTTAAGCATTGGTCATAGTCAAAGACTGTTAAGTTATATGTGTTTATTTGAATTAGATTTATGATTATATATATATAAATATTTAAAAATTTGATTTGAATTAATTAGCATGGAATATGTTCTTGTATTATTCACAATATCTATTTTCAAACAACATATTTTATGAATATATCTGGAATGTCTAGTTAAGATATTTATTACTTAGTAAGCTATGAAGCTCATTATCTCTCCATTCTTTTTAGATTCAGATTCTTAATTATGGATTTCATACTACTTTGAAAGTGAGTTTAGAAACGAAAGTTGACAGTGTCAATCGAGATTTGATATATTATTATATTTTTTTATAGAATTATTATTTGAAGTGTAATTTATGCAAGATCTTTTGAATATCATTGAAAATTTATAAAAGATTCAGGTCAATTTTAATTAGTTAAATTTTAGACTTAATTTTATTATTATTTGCTATGATGCATTAATATAGTGTTTAGAATATTTTGTATACTTGTGAAGAGAGTTGTCCATGAGTATGCAGCGGTTGTCATGACCTCTAGATCACGATCTCAAGTCGAGGGCATGACAACTGTACTCTATATTGTAACAAATTTTTGAAAATAAAATTTGTGGATTTAGGCTGATTCAAGCCCATAATTAGATGGTTATACTGTGACTTAATTGAGAGGGACTAAGTTGGAAAGATTTTGATTGATGATCCTATGTACAATCAAATAGATTGATTGTCATCCCGATTAAAATAATCAAACTTTAATCTTAGTGATTATAGTGAAATTTCCAAATAAGAAGACTTGGAGAGTGGATATAGATACTGAGTCTTACTCTAAACCATTATAAATTTTATATGTTTATGATTGTAAATTGATTATCCTTCTCCCTTGTACGTCTTCCATTATTTTGATTCTACTACTTAATATTGCATTTACCATAATATCACATAGTAACACACAAATTAGTGCACATTCTTGTTTTAATTGTTAAAATTTTGAAATCCAATTCATCCCCCCCCCATCTCAAGTTGCTACTTCTGGGGAATAGTTATATATTGTGTCATATGTACTTATTCAATTGTTATTTGAGTCATTTAAAATCCTAAACTTGATATGGGTGCAAACTAGCTATAATAGTATGCTGGTTTTGTAATTGATTTTTTGACTGCAAATTTTGAGTTTATCAGCAAGATGTTTAGAGTGTGGCCTAAGGAAGAGTTTCTGATATTAGAGCTGAATATTTCTCATAGATTGAACTTATATATGGATTATGAATGAAACTAACATGTAGAGTAAGAAATTTGTTTTGGGATACTTATATGAGTTTAACATATAATGGACAAGATTTAGGTGAGTTGATCTATTCATGCTAAGGATCATAGTGAAGGAACCTCTATGAGAATAACCCGAGTTGATTCTATTCATAGGGATATTGACTTGAGGTTTTATGGTCTATTAGAGTTTGGATTTAATCCTTTTCAAAGAAAAAAAGAAGAAAAGTTGGTTTAGAATTATCTATTGATTTTAGGTGAGTCTAGGATTAACTCACTTGAAATTAATTTTAGATTTATGGGATTCTAGATGAGTGGTGAAGATTATGCAAGAGCTTCAACCAAGAAAATGACATAAGATCTGAACCTGATATGGTATGCTCGACACATAATAAGAACAAAAAAACTCAAAAAGTTTTGCTCTAGTTCTATAAAAAAAATAAGGTTGGATCTTTTTAGATTCTAATGTAAAGCAGTATTCTTGTCAAAATTCATTTAGTAAACCTAAAGATTTGATGGGCTTAGATTAGTGTATATAGCAGAAGTGTGATAGCTCTAGCTATTTTAAAACTAGCTAAAAACATAATTTCTTTGATCCAAAAGTTATTATAATAGAAGATTTGAGTTAATTTTTTAATAAAGGAGGATTTTACTAATGAGGAAAGGAGAATGTTGTTAATTCTTTGGCTAATCTGGGTGTAGCCATGTAACTTTCACCGGTAGGTTCTCCTATTGTAGACAACTTTAAGGAGAATTTTTGGGCATCTCAAATTTAGCATTAATAAATTGATGATTTTTGGTTAGGTTCAAACCTAAATATTTCAATAGAGATCTTTTTCTTCTATCTTTGACACTATTACTCCATCTATTTTAAAAGGCTTGAGGTTTTCCTAGAATGAACCATTAAAATTGGAAGATGCCAACAGAAGAAAGAAGGCTAAGATCATAAAGACTGTCCAATACTCAAGTCTTCTATTGCAGGTAGATTGGGCCGATTGTGGTTTCCAAGTGAAATAAATCAAAAATAGTGAATTTCAATGGAAAGAAATTATGATATTTTAATCCAAGGTTGGAAGGTTAATGTTCTTTTGAAAGAGATTAAGAGAATTAGATATATACTATAGATCGAAAGAAACAAGTTTTGAGATGCCACATAATTTTTTATATTGAAATCTTGTGAAACAAGTACTCTAAGAGATAGACTATTTTGGAGCTAAGTATGACATGATGGATGCATACTTTTAATATTTGAGCCTCAAACAAGTTAATTTCGAGGATAAAATTATTTTAAGGGAGAAGAATATAAGGCCCAGCCCAACAACCGGCCAAATTCAAGAAAAAAAGGCCCAAATATGAAAGGAAAGAAAATAGGGGAACAAAATTCCCATTTGAGTTAGAGGAGTCCAACTCTAGCTCCTTCTGGGCATCATGCAAGGCTAGGAAGCCCAAGCCTCCAACATCTATAAAGCCCAAAGCCCCCTCTTGATAGGTCAGTAGTTTGCCATCACTAGAGAAAAAAAAAAAATACCTCCCAGCTCTACAATAGTTGTCCTATCACCAAAGTGCAGGCATCCTGGCATCCTACCTAACCGGCACCTTCTCCCCTTTCTTCCTATCCTCATGCAGCCATCATCGGCTAAGATCTTCTTGGAAGACTGTTGGATCTTGCCATGCCAAGGATCCCCTCTCTTCTTGGTTCATCCACCATTGGCCACCGTGGCTGTTGTTGCCGTCACGGCCGCCACCGAAGGTTGAGCTGGTGCAAATGCTTGCCATCACCGTCGGCCACCTTGAAGTCCTCTTCATTGAATCAAAGCAAGGTTGCTTCCCTATGTTTTTTTGTTTTCTTCTTTTCCTATCCATCCAGTTGGCTGGCGCCGCTGCCATTATTGCTGCCAGTCGCTGTTGTCTCTACCATCATTACAGCCCCACCACAATCACCCTCCTCCACCTCCATGCAAGAATTTAAGGACCCTCTCCCCATCATCTCTATATTTATGTCTCTCTTCTCTTCCCATCCATTATGGCTTGGTAGACCCAAAGAAGAGGATCCAAGATTTCTTTCCCATTGACCCAATTTGACTCGATTGTGGGCTGTGAATCGAACTGACAACCACCCACTATATCAACATTTACCTCAGCTTTCACCAAGCATCACTGAATCCCACTGTTTAGAACTTGAATTCCCCTATTGAAAGCCTTATTGTGTCATGTTTGCTTCAATTAGACCCTTGTTTTGTAATCCCTTCAGGTTTGATTGATTCATGCTGCTAGACAACCACTGTTGCCGGAACACCATCTCTGCCTTTTATTCTTTTGTTCTGGATCATAAGTTGAGATAAAATCCTAATGCTTTATTTATTTATTTATTCTAAATTAGAATAGGATGGGAAAATTATAATTAGGAGTATTTCGATTGTTTGAGTTGTAGAGTTTGGAAATTATCAAATCATTGACATTGTTGATTGTTAATCAAGAACATGTTGGTTAATTGATGTTGAATTAATTGGACTTATTAGGTGCGCACATGGATTGGTAAATGCGGTATCTGAGTTTGACATCAGTAGAAGTAATAATCCAGGTACATGATCACCATGCATTATATATATTATTTGCACTATTGGATTTGCATCGCTAGTTTGTCTCATTGGATTTGTACTGATGGATTTGGTTTTTCATAAGATGATATTATTTTATATGTTATTTCATTATGATTATATTATGTATTGACTATATATATATGTATTAGTGATTAATGATATGGTATGTGGTTATCATATGTTTATGTTGAACATACTATCAAACTAGAATTAATTTGATGAAATCAATATAATAATCGAATGGATAAGAAATAGTTTAGAATAGATTAGCCTCATCATATGGATAGCCTCTAGAAACTTATGTTTTAGACGGCTTTCAGGTATTTATGCATAGGATAGCCTTTAAGAGCTTATGCCTAGATGGTCTTCAGGAACTCACGCATTGAATAGCCTCCAAAAGCTTGTGCCTACGATAGCCTCACAAGCTTATGTGTGGGATAGATTCTCAAAGCTTATGTTCAGGATAGTCTCTTTAGGATTATGCATGGGAAAACCACTAGGAGTTTATACTTGAAATAGTCTTCACGGGCTTACGCATGAAAATTTGGTTAGTCCAAAGTTGGAAAGTAAATTAGCAAATTTGAAATCGTAATAAGAAACTAAATGATAAGATATATGAAACTAATGCCGAATAAAAGATTTCACTTGTTGGTATATTGTGATACTTCTCTTTTGATAAAATAGATAATTAATACATATTTATGTAGATGTTTGAGTTATTCTAAATATTCAATATGAGCTTTTATATATTATATTTTCACTCAGATTTTATTTACTACTATTTTAAATTATATTATTATATTGGTGTGTATGTGCGGAGATTCTTAGTTTGCTATAAAGCTGGACCCCTTCTTCTCTTTACCTTTTTAGAGTTGCAAGATATATGTATTTGGTTTTGGTTAGGATCATGTTTGAAAGAATTGAGTAGATAGATCATCATCATTATTAATCGAATAACCTAGTTTGTAAATTATATAAAATTTGGTATTTGTTAATATAGAATATTTGTTATGAATTGAGATCGATTGTGTTCATGAAAATTTGAGATTGTAATGAGTTTTAAATCTTTGCATATTCTGTAAGATCTTGCCCTCAGGAGTATGTGGTCAAGTTGTGTGGCTAACCCAGGTACTGGGTTCAGAATGTGACATGTCTACACTTAATTAGTATTTGCAAGAAGGGATTTTTGTATATATACGTTTTTACATAATGAAATTTGTATATATACCCTTCCAAAATTAATATTTATATGTACATCCTTATGAAATACTTATTTTGCATGTATATCCATCTTTTTTCTTCTTCTTTTGCATATATGCCCATGCCATTTTATGCTGTTAAAATTGAAATGATTAAAATACCCTTATTGGATAAAGATGCAAAAATAAACATATAGAAGGACATATATACAAATACTAATTTTACAAGGGTATTTATGCAATATCATATATTTAGGAGGGTGTGCATGCCAAAAAAATCCTTAAGTTTTTGCATAAATAGCCTCCTCATTATTGAGATTTGCATGAATATCCCCCCGAATTAATATTTGCATACATGCTCTCACAAAATACTATTTTTGCATGAATATCTTAAGCATAACGATTCAACTGACATCATTAGGAAAGATTATATTTATTAATTAAAATTAATTAAATTATGAAATTATCTTTTTATCTTTGGAGCAGATAACAGGTTAACAAGCCTCATTGGGAATTTTTATAACTCTCTATGTTATCTAATCATCAAATCATTTCCTTAGTAATGTTTTCACAGAAAATATTTAGGAGGGAGCATTGGATTAATCTGAGTATTGAAACAAGTTGAAATAAATAAAAATTAAATTAATTTTTTTTACATATAAATCCTCCTAAATAAGTAAATTCATAAATATCCTTGGAAAATTATTTTTACATATATATCCTTATAAATATTTTGTTTGCTTATCTACTCATTAAGAATATTTCAGTCATTTAGATCTTTAATTTTAATTTTTAACAATGTTAGATAGTGTGGGTGCATATACAAGCGAAAAAAAGGAAAGAGTATATATATAAAATGAGTGTTTGATAAGGGTACATATGCAAATATTGATTTTAGAAGGATATTTATGTAAATTTTAATATTTAAGAGAGTGTGTACGTAGAGGATCCTCACAAGAAAGAACCAATAATTGACTAGCTAGATTTAACCCATGCTTACTTGTGATGGAGCAACATTTTGCTCGGCAAATGCAATAACCTAAGTGGAAAGGTAAAGATATTATTTAACAAATTTTGCATAAGATTTCAATTAATTATTGAAATTTCAAGAAAAAGATTGGATTATTAATTTTTTAAACGATCGTATCTTTTAAAAGATCCAAACTATTTTGTCGTTAGTGTCACTACAGCATATATGTCTGCATAAATTTAAAAGTCCATCACATATTTACTAAATGTCCAATATATATTTTGAATGTCTTATACATATTTCCTTACATTACCACTTGCTTTGTATTTGGATCTATGAACAAAATCATCATGGGTCCGTCTGAATATTTTATAAATCTGATTATTTGTTGCAAAGTCAGTAATTAAATAAATCTTTTATGCAAGATCCACTGCTATTCGAAGCATAGGTGTATGCAGTGAGGCATTCCCCCTATTCTCAAGAAATTATTGCCAATATTGCATGCACCATGTGGCCCGCTGATAACTATGAACCCATATTCATCAAATCCGCATCTCAATGCATCTTCATAAGAACCAATGGCTGTGATGGGCTGCGTGCACAGCCACGTTGGTGCACGCAATATACATAGTAATTTCTCCTTGTTGTCCTGCTACCATCAATTGTCTAATATTTCTGTCAATACATATTATATTTTCTCGAAAACTGATATTTATCCTACACAGTGCCTATCACATGGCCATGCACATGGCCGGTTATAGTCTCTCATTTCTATAGATCATATTTATCAAGTGCTTTTTTCAATGCGCTACTATAAAACGAGTGATTGTGATTGATATTGTGCATGGCCATGTGGTGCATGTCGTGGGATATAATTTCACCTACACCATGGATGGCTTCGTGGTGCAAGGCCATATTGCGCATGCCAGGGTCCAAGGAATAACATGATCCTAGTGGGTCTAATGATAATGTATGTCACTTCTTATCAATACACATTATATTTTTTTCAAAAAAAGGTTTAGTTCTTGATCCTTTGTTTTTCGGACCTTCTCACACATTACTACTTAGACAAGCACTGGTATTGAGGTGACCACTTCACGTAGACTTGTATTTCTTTATGCCTACCAAATGACTTGGTGGTTGGAACAAAGGTCATTTGAAGTTAGGGATGGCAAAATCACTACAAAGAAGGGTCATTTTGAAGAATATTTGAGAGAAAAAAAAAATCCATCAGAATATAAGCACTTCACGTGGACTTGTTTTTCTTTTATGCCTGCCAAATGACTTGGTGGTTGGAACAAACGTCGTTTGAAGCTAGGGGTGGCAAAATCACTACAAAAAAAGGGTCATTTTTGAGGAATTTTTTGAAGAGAAAAAAGAAAGAATCTACCAAAAATTTATATTTCCAACAGACTTCTGATGAAAAAAGGTCATCGGAAAACTCTCCTCAAAAAATTTTTTTGAGGGAATTTATTTTCTAAGGGATTTTTTGATAGAATTTTTCTCTTGGAAAGTTCAGATGAATTTTCTGAGGAAAATTCTCTGAGGGATTTTTTGAGAAAAATTTTTTGAGAATTTTTCGAGGAAAGTTTATTGAGGGATTTTTCAAGGGATATTTTGAGGAAAATTCTCCGAGGAAAACTTTTCGAGGAAAATTTGCTAACGGCTTTTCCAAGGGGTTTACTAAAAAAGTTTTCAAGAGATTTTTCAAGGGAAGTTTTACCAAGGGATTATTCCTCAAAAATTTTTCACCCAATGAAAAAAAAATTCCTTTCTAAGGAATTTTTTGAGGGATATTTTCATTAGAATTAATTTTTGAGGGAACTTCCCAGGAAAAGTTGCCCAAAAGTTTTATGTCAGAATATTTGTGTGAGAATATTCCTCAAAAATAATTTTTGAGAGATTTTTTAAATTTTTTAAGTGATTTTTTTATATTTTCAAGAAAATTATCCCTCGTGTTGTCCTCGAAAATGATTTTGATGATCACAAAATATTAGAGTATATTTTGATACTAATATCTTTCAAAGTTTGTCAAAAAATATTTTTGTAGAAGAAAAAAGCCATTAAGAGACTCCTAACACAATTAAAGATCATTTGAGTCAAAAGAACTAAATTTAGAGAGATTTGACATAAGAAAATCAGTCCAATGTATTCGAGCAGACTAACCTAAGAAACCGAGCCGACTCTGGCTCATTATGTCTTCACTATTTTCGCTTGGCACACAGTCGAGCTGGCTTGAGATGGATCCGAGCTGGCTCTCTCAGGATAATAGAAAGATA
>KE507667.1:11211-21389 GCA_000441515.1 Elaeis oleifera
GAATGCAAGTCGAGCCAGCTCGAAGATAGATCCGAGCTGGCTTTCTCAGAAAATGGAACATAGATTTTTAAGAAACACAGTTCAAGCTAGCTCAAAGGTGAAACCGAGCCAGCTCTCTCAATCAGACAGAATGTTAAATTTAAAAATACTATTCGAGCTGATTTGAGGTCAATCCAAACTGACTCGAGATCAATCCAAGCCGACTTGATGCTGTTTGATAGCCTCATCAGCTATTTCTGCAAACACTATTTTTTATCAAGAATAAGTTTTCAATAGCTATTTTCTATCTCCAACAGTCATAAACAGCTAGAATCAAGCCTAAAACACTCAAAACTTAGAGAAAATGATGAAAAGATAAAAGGAAAGCTAAGAAAACATAAGAGACATACTGTTCATCTGAAAAAGAGAGAAAATCTGTATTAATTGCCATCGAGAGTGTTCATCAACTTTCAACCAGTATTCTCTTCATTCTTTGAGAACATTAAATAGAGGACAAAGAACTTTGATTGCAAGCATTCAAGTCCACAACTATCTGGCTACAACGATAACAAATCAGCTCAGTTTGAGGCATAAATTTTTGTAACTCTTTCTATTTTTTGAATTACTGTATTTAGTTTCAGCTAGGCTTGAAACTAAGGGATCGGTTAAATCCAGCCCTTGAATTAGATTGTGAGCCTTAGATTAAGGCTTGTAAAGATTGTGGTTGGTGCTCTTGAGTTAAAATCAATTGAATTTGTAGATAGTGAGCTCGGCAACACTATCCAACTATAATCTTGAAGAGATTATAGTGGGATTTTCAAAGAGATAGTTTGGAAAGTGAACGTAAGTATTGAGAGTACATCGAACTACTATAAAATCTCTATATTTTTGTGTGTAGCTTCCACTTCTTTTTTTCATACTCATTTATATCTCACAACATCACTTCACTAATCTTTAAATTAGTTAACTGTGTACATATTTATTTAATTTTAACAACCCAATTCATCCCCCTCTTAGGTTGTCCAGCTGGACAACAATTGATATTAGAGCCTTAGTTCTCTACTAATTATTGATCTCACGATCTAGAAAAAAGGATCATGACAACTCAATTGGAAGGCTCACTTGCCAGAGGGCAGTCCACCAATAGATCACCTTTTTTTAATGGGTTGAATTACACCTATTGGAAAGCTCGTATGCGCATATTCATACAAGTCCTTAATTATCATATGAAGAGTGTCATAATTAATGGACTACACACATCTATAATTATTGTGGATGGCATTATTAAACTCAAATCTGAGAAGGATTGGAATAAAATAGACAAGAAACTTATCCAACTGAATGCCAAGATAATGAATGTACTTTATTGTGCCCTTGATGCTAACGAGTTTAACTAAATTTTTATATATAATTTAGCAAAGAAAATTTGGGACAGACTTGAGGTAATGCATGAAGGGATAAATTAAGTAAAAGAATAAAAAATCAACATGCTTGTGCATCGATATGAATTATTTAAAATAAATCTCACTGAATCAATTACCAGTATGTTTACATGCTTTATTGATACCATTGATGGACTAAAAGCCTAGATAAATTATGATAACAATCAATTGGTGAGAAAGATTCTCAGGTCATTCTCTAAAATATGGAAAATAAAGTCACAGCCATTCAAAAGGTGAAAGATCTAAACAAATTATCACTAGAGGAGCTGATCGAATCTCTAATGACACATGAGTTGGCAATAGGACAGCACAATGAAGATGAGAATTGAAAGAAGAAAACTATTACCCTAAAGTCTACTACAGTTGAAGGTGGAAGTTAGTCCTCTAAAGATGATGATGACAGTGAGGATATGGCACTTGTAATCAGAAAGTTCAAAAAAATTATGAGAAGAAGAAGACACAGATTTAAGAGAAAGAACCTGACCAAGGAAGAGCCGAGTAAAGAAAAGAAAGGAACCGCCATTATGCTACGAATGTAAGAAATCAGGATACTTCAAGGATGATTGTCCAACCTTGAAAAAATCATTCAAAAAAATCAAGAAGAAGGCTATGGTAGCAACATGGACCGATAGTAATGAGTCTAGCTTTGAAGAGAAAACCCAAAATGAGGCAAATTTTTGCCTTATGGCCTTACATGATGAGGAATGCTTTGTAGCCAATGGATCAAAATGAAAGTGGTATTTGGATAGCGACTGTTCAAAGTATATGATGGATGATAAGGAATAACTCCTCATCCTTGAGAAAAAGAAGGAGAAGTAATCACCTTTGACGACAACAGTAAAAGAAAATCATTGACATTAGTAAAATTCAGATTACTCCTTCAACCTTCATTAATAATGTACTGTTAGTTGATAACTTAAAATATAATCTGCTTAATATTAGTCAATTATATGACAAAGGCTTTGTAATAGTATTTAAATTATCGTCTTGTATAGTCACTAGTCCCTTTAATAATAGTATCAAATTTATTGGATATAGGCATGGCAACATCTATTTGATTGATCTCGATGAGATAATCATGAAGAGTAGCCAATGCTTTATTGTTATGGATGCTAAGATCAAAAAAACTAGTTGGTTATGGCATCATAAATTAGGACATGCCAGTATGCATACTTTATCAAAACTGGCTGCTAAAAATTTAGTTAAAGACTTATCTAAATTGAATTTTGAATATGATCATATTTATGATGCATGCCAATTTGATAAATAAATAAAAAGTTTCAAATCTAAAAATATATTTCAACTTCTAGGCCACTTAAAGTAGTTCACATAGATTTGTTTGGACCTACTAGAACCACAAACCTTGGTGGAAAGAAATATAAACTTATAATAATCGATGATTTCTCATATTTTACTTAAATTTTATTTTTGGCACATAAAGATGAAGTTTATTCTATTTTTCAAAATTTTATAAAAAGTTTTAAATAAAAGAATTCAACTATAGTTTGTATTCATAGTGACTATGGCACTGAATTTGAAATAAATTTTTTGAAGACTTTTGCAATGAAAATGATATTGAACACAACTTTTCTGCACTAAGAACCCCATAACAAAATGGTGTAGTTGAAAGAAAGAATAGAATCCTAACAGATATGGCCCGTACCATATTGTGTGAAGGAAAACTATTCAAATATTTTTAAGTTGAAGCCATAAACATAGCATGTTACATCCTTAATAGAGTTTCAATCTGACTTATTTTTAAAAATAATCCTCTATGAGCTTTAGAAAGGAAAAAGATCTAACATTAACTATTTTCATATTTTTGATTGTAAATATTTTATTCATAACAATGAAAAAGATAATCTAGATAAATTTGATACTAAGGTGGATGAGGGTATCTTTCTTAGATATTCTATATCTAGCAAAGCATATAAAGTCTTCAACAAATGCACCTTAGTTATTGAAGAATCTATTCATATTATCTTTGATGAAGCTAATGATTTATCTTCGAGAAAGGAAGATATATTTGAAGATGATGTAGGAATTCTAAAGAATGAAATGAAGGAGCTCAATTTGAAGGAAAGATCTATCCAAGATGAAGATGAAAAAACAAAGAACACTGAGCAAGAGAAGAATGCTGAACAAAAGGTACTCCAAAGGCATAGTAATCGGCTTAAATAGTGGAGGTAGGCACACATCAACCAAGAGATCTAATTATAAATGATCTTTCACAAAGGGTAAGAACTAGATCTTCTTTATAGATACTTTTGATTATCTTACATTTGTCTCTCAAATTAAACCTAAATGCATAAAAGAGGTTGAAAATGACTCAAATTGGATGCTTGCTATGCATGAGAAGCTAAATCAATTAACAAGAATAATATTTGGACACTAGTTAGTAGATGTTCGGATCATCCTATTATTAGAACCAAATGGGTTTTCAAAATAATTAGATGAAAATGGTAATATAGTTAGAAACAAAGCTAGATTAATAGCCAAAGAATATAATCAAAAAGAAGAGATTGACTATAATGAAACATATGCTCCTGTAGCAAGACTAAAAGTGATTAGATTGTTACTTACTTTTGCTTGCTATATGAACTTTAAATTATTTCAAATGGATGTGAAAAGTATCTTCTTGAATAGTTATATCGCTAAAGAAGTATTTGTAGAACAACCCCCTGGACTTGAAGATCACTCATTTTTAAATCATATTTTCAAATTAAATAAAGCTTTATACAGCCTAAAACAAGCACCCAGGGCCTAGTATGGAAGACTTAGCAAATTTTTGTTAGAAATAAATTTAATAGAGGTAGTGTAGATACAACACTTTTTTTAAAAAGAAAGATAATGACCTTCTTGTAGTTTAAGTTTATATGGATGATCTTATTTTTGGAGCTACTAATGAGGATCTCTGTCAAGAATTTGCAAAGTTAATGCAGAAAAAATTTGAAATGAGCATGATGGAGGAGCTAACCTTCTTCCTTGGCCTCAAATCAAACAAATAATAGAAAGGATCTTCATCAATCAAATCAAATACGTTAGAGAAATACTTAAAAGTTTGGGATGGAGAACACAAAGGCAATTGGCATGCCTATGAGCCCATCATGCAAATTGAACAAAGATGAAAATAATAAAAGTGTAAATGAAAACCTCTATAAAGGTATGATTGATTTTCTACTTTACTTAATTGCAAGTAGGTCTGATATATTATTTAGTATTTACTTATGTGCTAGATTTCAGTCTAACCCCAAAGAATCTCATATACTAGCTATTAAAAAAATCTTAATATATTTAATAGAAACATAAAACTTAGGTTTATGGTATTCTAAGTAAACCTCAATTGACTTAATTAGATTTTTAGATGCTGACTATGGAGGATGTAAAATTGATAGAAAAGTACTAGTGATGCATGTCAATTTTAGGGTTGAACTTAATCTCATGGTTTAGCAAGAAGCAAAATTCGGTAGTATTATCCACGATCAAGATTGAGACGTTACTGTCGAAAGTTACTGTGCTTAACTTCTTTGGATTAAGCAACAACTCAAGAATTATAGTATTGAATAAATAATTTTTTTTAAATATGACAGTATTAGTGCCATCAATTTAGCTAAAAATTTTATTCAATACTTTAGAATGAAATATATTAAAATTAGGCATCACTTTATTAAAGAACATGTTCAAAATAATGATATTGTACTCAAATTTGTATCAACTAAAAATCAATTAGCTGATATTTTCACAAAACCTTTGAATAATGATAGAAGATAGATTTATTATAATTAAAGGTAAATTAGAAATTTATGATCCCCTCCAATGAAAAATCACTTCTATATCTTTTTGCTCATGTATTGATTAGATTGATCCATATTTTCCATAAATTTGTTGAATTTATTTCAAATTTTTATGAATTTTTGAAATTATGGTTCGAGCCGGCCCGACTATGGTGTCGAGCCCACCCGACTGTCGAGCCGACCCAAATAGAGTTTCAAGCTTGTTCGATGGTCGGGTTTAGTTCTTAATTAAACATTCAACCTTTTTGAAACCCTATTCCCCTTTCATCCGAGCTTGCCCCTCTCTGACCTTTTCCCGGCTCCAATCCCAAACCTTCCAATAATCTGATTGCTCCTCAAATTCCACCCTCTATTCCATGGGAGTTTCGAGCTATGGTTCCCAAGATGTGCACCGCCAAGGTAAGGAACACCGAGCTGAGGAACCGCATCAGGTCTAATCGAAGAAGAAGTAACACTAAGGCTCAGTGAGATCAGCACCATTTGCTTTGGCCTCTGCTCCAAATCGAGTCTCCATGGCATCCAGAGCAGTCACAACTAGAAGAAAAGTGAGTTTTCAGTTTCTAGATGAGCAAAACCTTCATATTGGTCCTTGGATCCGACAGCAAGGATGGGAAAAGCTGCGTTCACTCGAAGTACCTACATATTTCCATCTTGTCAGAGAGTTTTTTGAGAATCTGAGGTTGGACATAGAGTCTATCTAGTTCGAGGTGAAGGGAACTGAGATCATTCTTGATCAGAGAAGACTAGGGCATCTACTTGAAATGCACTCCTCAGGACTTCAAGTTGTCGAGCTAAAGAATAATTTGATGGCATGGAGAGGCTTCTCGATAGAAACATTCTCAAGAATTTGACATCCACAATGCCAATTTTTTGCTCGTCGAACTGAAGTTGCTCCACAATATAATCTCTAGGATTTTCTTTCCAAGAATAGGGAGATTTGACTAGATTTCATCTAGAGACCTGGGTGTGATGGTTCATATGGTTGAGGGTACCGAGTTGAACCTGCCTTTCATGATGATCGAGCAAATAAAGATAGCTACTGAAAAATCTAAGAGTCGAGCCTATCTGCCTTATGGAGTGGTCTTTACATTGATCTTCATAGAAGTTAGCATCGATCTAGAAGGAGAGGACTGCAAAACACTCAAGCACACTGACTTCTACAACATCCATACCCTGCATCGCATGAAGTTCAAGAAAGAAGGACATGTTTGGGTCAAAGAGGTTGAGGGAGCAGAGCTAGATGCTTCTGGATCTTCCTCCTTCTCACCCTCAGATTCTGCAGGACCGTCATCCCCTACACCTGCACCGACTTTGCGGTCTGTAGCTAGAGAGCATCATCTAGGACCATTAGTCTCTCCTCACACTAGGACTACGACTACGACTCGAGAGCCTGAAAAGAGTTAAGACCCACAAGACTAGGACTGACACTTCCAATCTCAGACAATATATTTTTAGATCATGGACGAACAGAGGATATCTTCAGAGGGACTACTTGATTCACTGAGTCAGCAGCTCAGCAATCTGTCCCAAAATTTAGATACTTTTGAAAAGAGGCAGCATGGGGCAATTGAGGAGGTGAATCAGTTGAAGGTGGAGGTCGCCAAAGTTGCAAAAAAGGCTGAAGAGATTGTTATTTCACAACACGAGAGCACCGAGGCTCTTATCATTACTATCCGTCGAGTTAAGGCACAGCTGGACCAGCTTTGGTCTCAGATTCACCACCCTCCACCCAGCCCAGATCTTCCCCTACCCAATCTCAAACTTCTACTCCTAAACCCCCTTTGAGTGCTACGATTAGGTCTGGCACTGGTTTTCCACCCATTCGCCCTGGACCTTTTGCTAGAACCAGAAGCAAGAAACCTGCTCCTTCCTCCTCATCCACTAAACCTATCATAGAATTTTCTTTTGATGAGGATTAGTTTTAGTTTTTATCTCATTTTTGTTTTAGATTATGTTTTGTATTATGACCTCTTTTTGTAATGAATATTGTATTGTATTGTTTAAGTGACATCTTTTTATAAACAATACATATAAGTTAATGAATATTTACTTCTCTTTATCTTTTTGTGTACTATTTTGTCATCTTGTGAATGTTCTTTTGATGTTGATAAAAAGAGAGAGACAAGACTAATTGAGCATATTAGAGTATGAAAATAACAATGAAACATTAACATCTGAATAGTGAACATTAAAAATTTCAATAATACTTTGAAAATGAACATTGAAACATTAACATCTGAACATTACAATCTGAATAGTGAACATTAAAAATTTGACTTGAAAATCACCTAATAAGAAGCATTTATTGAGGGAGAGCTTAAAGTTTAATAGCTAATGTAAAGTTCATACATCTAAACTTTGTAAAGATACATCTTTTTTATAGAACTCATTAAATCTGAAATTACTTGTGCACATAGTATGGTGAAATGTAAAATCTTGTC
The DNA here is from genome assembly GCA_000441515.1 of Elaeis oleifera. Taxonomy (NCBI): domain Eukaryota; kingdom Viridiplantae; phylum Streptophyta; class Magnoliopsida; order Arecales; family Arecaceae; genus Elaeis; species Elaeis oleifera. Next base: position 18,868 of record KE507667.1, read on the forward strand.
ACATTTATACTTATATTGAAAATCTTTATATATACTATATGCTCAATATTTTGTTATCATCAAAAAGAGAAACATTGTTGCCCTCAGGAATGATTTTGATGATCACAAAATATTAGAGCATATTTTGATACTAATATCTTTCAAAATTTGTCAAAGAAATTTTGCAGAAGAGAAAGACCATTAAGAGACTCCTAACACAATTGAAGATCATTTGAGTCAAAAGAACTAATTTAGAGAGGTTTAACACAAGAAAAATCAATCCAATGTATTCAAGCGGACTAACCCAAGAAATCGAGCTGACTCTGGCATGGTATGCCTTCACTATTTTGCTTGGCACACAGTCGAGCCGGCTTGAGATAGATCCGAGCCGGCTCTCTCAAGATAATAGAAAAGCTATTTTGGATTCTGACGGTTGAGCCTGCTCGAAACTAAAACTGAGCCAGCTCTATCAGATCGGCAAAAAGAAGAGTTTTAAAGAATGCAAGTCGAGCCAACTCGAAGATAGATTTGAGTCGGCTCTCTTAGAAAATAGAACATGGATTTTGAGAAACACAGTTTGAGATAGCTCAAAGGTGAAGCCGAGCCAGCTCTCTCAATCAGATAAAATAATAAATTTAAAAATACTATTCAAGTTGACTCGAGGTTAATCTGAGCAGACTCGATACTGTCTGACAGCCTCAATGGCTACTTCTGCAGACACTATTTTTCATTAAGAACAAGCTTCCAACGACTATTTTCCACCTCCAACGGTCATAAACGGCTAGAATCAAGTTCAAAACACTCAGAGCTTAGAGGAAATGATGAAAAAAAAGAAAGTCAAAAAAATATAAGAGATATACTGTTCATCTAAAAAAGAGAGAAAATCTGCATTAATTGCCATCAAGAGTGTTCACCAACTTTCAACCAGTATTCTCTTCATTCTTTAAAAGCATTAAAGAGAAGACAAAGAGCTTCGATTGCAAGTATTCATGTCCACAATCACCTGGCTGCAATGACAACAAATCAGCTCAGTTTGAGGAGTAAATTTATTATAATTCTTTCTATTTTTTGAATTACTATATTTAGTTTCAGCTGGGGTTGAATCTAAGGGATAGGTTGAATCCAGCCCTTGAATTGGATTGTGAGCTTTGGGCTAAGGCTAATAAAGATTGTGGTTGGTGCTCCTGATTTAAAACCAACTGGATTTGTAGATAGTGAGTCCAGTAAAACTATCCAATTATAATTTTGAAGAGATTATAGTAAAATTTCTAAAGAGATAGCTTGGAGAGTGGATGTAAGTGCCGAGAGTGCATTGAACCACTATAAAATTTTTGTATCTTTGTGTGTATGGCTTTCACTTCCTCTTTTGCATACTCATTTATATCTCACTGCATCACTTCACTAATCTTTAAATTGGTTAACTATGCACATATTTGTTTTAATTTTAACAACCCAATTCACCCCCCTCGATTGTGCAGCTGGGCAACACCTCGCTAAATAATTTTTTGAGGGAACAATCCCTCGCCAAATGACTTTTCAAGGAAAAAAATCCCTCACAAAACATCTTTTCGAGTGAAATATCCCTCGCAACATTTAAATCTGACCATTAAAGAAAACCTAAATGTTCTTTTTTTATACATATGATGATATACAAATAATCCATAGAACAACAGATTCATATTCATAAATATAGCATATTAATCTTAATAGAAATCATAATCATTACAATATCATCCTTCTCATATATCCAAATCCATAAATAAAAGAAGTTTCACAAATATCATCATCTTCATCATATCCAAGTTCATAACAAAGAAAAAAATACCACAAGTATCTTCATCCCAATCATAGCAAAAAAGAAAATCGTAAGTGACCATCCTCCTCCTAATTATCATTATGATCATCACAATCATCATCATTTGTAGAGGTAGCAGCTGGAGGCAGCACTCACTACAGTGAAAATGATAATAGGCAATGCTATAAAAGGTATTTTACGATGCTAATAAGTATCGAAAGTATCCTTTACGACGCTTCAAAAAACGTCGCGAAAGCGTTGCCTATGTTTGAGTGGAGACGAAAAGCACCGACGCTTTTTAAAAGCATCGTAATATTTTATAACGACGCTTTAAAGCGTTGTAAATTAAATTTTAGCGGTGCTTTTTAGCGTCATTAATGTCAACGCATCCTCCACTTTACCAAGATGCTTTTCGAAGCATCGGTAGTTAAGTCACTAGCGACGCTTATAAGCATCGTTAAACAGTCTATTAGCGACGCTTATAAGCATCGTTAAATTTTCAACAATAAAAAAAATATACAGATTTATATACAAAAAAAAGAATACATACATTCCTGTATAAAATTATATCAACTATTCAAACATAAACCTATACAATCACCACCATTCACACCAAAAGCAAACTTCAATAGCAAATTTAATCAAACCAAAGATATTATTTATATAAATAAAATAAAGTACTAATCGTCCATTACAATCAAGAGTAATATAAATAAATATAAGAATATAATAAAATAAATAATATCAA
>KE507667.1:40718-52093 GCA_000441515.1 Elaeis oleifera
AAGAAGGCTTAGATCTGCCATTGAAAATAAGGCATTGCAAATTTCTCTGCACCTTTAACCATAAGGTGGTAGCAAGCGGTTATCCATGATGTAACAAACCATCCAAGCTTGCCCTGCAACTACAACAACAAGAACAGAAATGCATCACCTCCATCGATCTCTCTCTATACCTTTTAGGTGAATCTCACACAGACAGTCATCATAGCCTCCCTCAGCCCTTGACCATCTTCTCGAGCTGGTCGGACTTTAGGCTGGACCTAGAGCTTAGAGAAATGCTCCTCTGGCCGCCATCAGAGTAGATGAGCATGCGAACTAGACAATCATCATAGTTAAATAAAATACTTAATTAATTAGATAAATTAATATCTAATTAATTAATTATTAATTAATTACATAATTAAATTAATTAATATATTAAATAAAAAAAATTTAAGTGGCAGCACCATCATCGTCGCTGTCACCATCGCCGTTGCTAATACTCACAATGCGACAATATGGTGCTCCAGCGGCTGGGCTCTCCGAAGGAGGGCGGTGGGGTTGCAGGTCTGGTCTGACAAGGGAGGGGTGAAAGGAGAAGGGGGAGATGGCAGACAGTCTGATTTGGCACGGGGTGGAGTAGGGAAAGAAGGGAGAGGCCGCCGTAGGTTTGGTCCGACAAGAGAAGGGTCGGGGAGAAAGGGGAGGCGGTGGGGGACCGATCCAGCAAGGGAGGAGCAGGAGGAGAATGAGGAGGTGGCGGGAGGGGGGCCGACTTGGCAAGGGGCTCGAGAAGGCGGAAGGCGGCCGAGGGCTCGCAGTCGGAGACTTGGGGAGGCGGGAGGCGGTCAGAGGATTGAGGAGGCAGGAGGTGGCCGAGGGCTCAGGGAGGCGATCGGGTGCTCGTGGTCGGGGCTGAGCTGGGGGAGGCGGGAGGCAGTCGGGGGCTCAGGGTGGCAGCCAGCGCTCGGGGAGGTGGTCGGGTGCTCACGACTGAGGGCTCGGGAGGCGGCTGGGGCTCAGGGAGGTGACTGGGTGCTCACGATCGGGAGCTCGGGAAGGTGATAGGTGGCCAAGGGCTCAGGGAGGTGGGAGGCAGTTGAGGCTCGGTAGGCGATCGGGTGCTCATGACTGGGGGCTCGGGGACGTGGGAGGCGGTCGGGAGCTCACTATCGGTGGCTCGAGGAGGCGGGAGATGACCGGAGGCCCAAGGAGGTGGCGGGTGCTTGGGGATGCCAGATCTAACGGCACGACAGGAGAAAATAGGGATCGAAGGATCGAAAGCGAGGAAAGAAGGGGGTGGCAGGGGACCAAAGGTGGGGGAAAGAGGGGGTGGGATAAAATGATGGGGGTGGGGAAATGAGGGCGCACGGGGGAAGGGAACAAAATGTGGGGAAAGAAATTTTTTTTTGGAAAAACTATTAGCGATGGCATTATCCATCGCTAATGTCATTGTTAATATTTTTTATTTTTTTCTTAATAAACTATTAGCGACGGTATTTTCCATCGCTAATGCCATTGCTAATAGTTTTAATTTTTAAAATCATAATTAATTTTTAAATTAATTTAGTCATAGTAATAAATAATTATATCTTTTTAAACCTATTTCCTCAACTTAGCATGCAAAAGTCCACTTTTTCGAATGAGAGCTTGAGAATTAAAAAAGAAAAAAAATGTCAGATGATTCAAGGAAAATGGCCCCTCTTTTCTCTCTAATCCTCCCTAAAGAATTAAAATAGAATTGCTCAAGGGCTTATCTCTTTAATCTGGGTCGGGTCATGGGTCAACCTGATCCATTTGCAGCCTTATTCAAAACATATGGACCAAAATAAAATGAAAATGGAGGAAAAAAATTATGTAGCTAACCGCAACTTGCTTGAGATTATATTTTAGTTGGGTTGAGTTTAATGTTTTTAACTTTCAATACAAACGCATCTATTTGATAACAAGTAACAGATCTTGGTTCATATCTTGGATAGTCCGTCCTTGGGAGATTCAAGCTTGAATAAGTGTATAATATTGGATATGTTTGCCTCCCAATCTCTTAAATAGTCCTATAATAGTGAAATCTTTAGAGAGGGTGGGAGGCGATGGGGGAGAAAGGAGGGAGGGCGAGGGGAGGAAGCTTCGACAAGATTCAAGAGAGGTTCGAAACCAAAAAGGGGGGGAATGTGGAAAGGAAAGCACAGAGGGATATGAGAGCAAGACCGATGCCAGTGACGATGGAGATGAAGGCGATGGTAGACACCGATGGAGGTGGCCATGAGGAGAGCAGGGCGGGAACCTTCTCGATGACTCGAGACCAAAGGAGAAAAAATAACACACCATCAATCCATAAAAAAAAGAAGAAAATAGTGTCGAGGGGAGTCAGGAAAGCATTTACCTACCTTGGTGGAATCCAAGATCAGATCACACACCGCAATGATCAGTAGCTGGCAAAGCCCCGAGGGGTCACGGAGAGCTATAGGGGTGGGGCGGGTCTGTAGAGCTGCGGGAATGGTAGTCAGGGACAAGGGGGAAGAAAGGAGGAGCGATGGTGGAGGCCAGGCGGAGGAGGCCACGGGCTCTGGTGGCACGACATAAGCAGGGGAACCGAGAGAGGGGAGAGGGCTAGGGGGGTTCGATCAGCCATCGATTGGGGAGGTAAAACCAAGGGTGGGGAAATTAAAGGAGTATTAGCAACAGCATTCCAACGTCGAATAAGTTTAATAAATAAAAAATTATTTATTTTGATGATGGCTATTCCGTTGCTAATGGTTATTAGTGACAGCAATTACCATCACTAATACTATTTCCGTCGTCACTAATAAGTTTAATAATAAATTTTTTTATTTTTGTGATAGCTCATTCCATCGCTAATAATGCCATCGCTAATACTCCTTTCTCCATCACTAATAATTTTAATAATAAATTTTTTTACGATGGCTTATTTTTGACCATAATTGATGGTTGGTAAAAACTATTATTAGCGACGGTAAAATTATCGTCACTAATAGTCGTTGCTAAAAGTCATTTTCTTATAATGGCAGCTCATCCGTCTCCCTCCTCGATGCCCACCCATGGCTCGTTTGCTTGCGGCCTCCTCCCCTCCGCCCCTGGCTCCCATCATGTCCTCCACCGTCAGTCCACAACCCCACACTCCCAGTGCTACCCCGCATGTGCCCACATTCCCAATGACAGGTGGATCTACATGAAGAAGGACCATAAAAGAGTGAGAGAGTCGTTCCTGATCTCAAGAGAGGGAGAGAGACCGGCCCGACAGAGTCACAATGGTGTCGGAGGTGGAGCGAGCAATGATGATGATGGCCGTGGGAAGGTCGGCAAGGTGAGAGAGAGGGTCAAATAGATCTAGAGACCGAAGGGATTTGGGGAAAAATATTAACCTAAATCTCATAGGTTATGGCAATGAATCCTTTAGTGATGAAATCAATTTGTTGCAAAAGATCAAACTGTGCATACCTTTAGCGAATAAAAAATTTAGTCATTAAAATTAAAACTCTAGGGATGAAATTTTTTTCGTTGTTGAAGGTCTATTTCTAACAATGAAATTACTTATTTCATCATAAAAGATGCTATTTTTTTAAGCACTTGATTTTTATATGATGAAATATTTTTTTCGTTGCAGAAAGTTGCCTATTTGCGATGAAAATTTTTCATCGCTAACATTTTGTTGCAAAAGATTAAATTTTTTGTAGTGCATGATCAAAAGGCAAGAACTGACGATGACAAGCAAACCATATATTTTTACCCCCATGCTCCAAGTGGAAAGCCTTCGTTCTCTCCATACAATAAGGACGTGCTAATTTACCAACTGTACTCCATGCCTACAACATGCCATATGCCGGAAAATCATTGATTGTCCACATTAAGACAGTCCTCATGAGAAAATTTTGCTTCCTTGAAATGTCATATAAGTGACTACACCCTCATTCCACAAAACTTTTAATTTATCGATAAATGGTTGCAAATATACATCTATCATGATTTTCAAATTATGCAGTCCAGAAATGAACAAGGTTAAAACATATATGGAGCGGTCATACATATGTTAGGAGGCAGATTGTAAGGAGTAACAATTACTGACCAACAAAAGTACGGGGAAGCAGATAGACTGTATGGAGTAAAGCCATCAGCACATTACTCAAGTCAAACATTTCTTGGCTCAAATGCAAACTCAGGATATGTACGGTCAAAATGTTTCCATGCTTCTCCATTTGATAGATGGCACAAACATCCTATTCCCTTCTATTCTCATAATGCCATCTCATGTGTCCAACCGACCTATTCGAGATTTAAAGCCTCTTAGGTCTAGAGATGAGTGGCACATAATGCATCTTCTTGTAGGTACTTGTCTATGATTCTCACTTTCCATCCTACCTGGTTTGTATTGCGGATAACCACAAAACTTGCAATCAATTATAGACTCATCATCCTTGTAATACCATATACACCCATTGAAGCAACAGTCTATTTTTTAGCAGATAGGCCAAGCTTCGAAACTAATTTTTTGTCTTATAGAAGTCAAGAGATATTAGGTTACTGGAGGCTTATCTCTTTCATAAATCCCGTAAATTGATTAAATAATATGAAGATACATTGTTATCAGACTTGATACTCATTATTCAATCCACAACTGACAACTCTGAGTGATTAGTACAACTTGGCCATAGCGGTTGTTGTGCAATGTTCAGCATCTCGTAAAATCTTTCAACCTCTCTATTTGGAGGCTCCTCCACATAATTTGGAGCATCCCTATTCTGATGAGCATCTATATTGCTATTATAAACATCTCTAAAATTCGGCCTAGCAGCATTAAAATTCATGGCTTCATATCTATTGGAATACTCATTATTGCCCAATTAACCACAATTAGGAGCACTAAATCGAGCAGCATTTGAACCAACAAACTACGTTTGATCAACATCATAATTCATAGTTGGTTCATATTCTCATGTTCTATCTAATACCAATAGTCAGGTTTGAAACCTTTTCTATAAAGCTGTACTTCACTTCTTTTATTGCCGAGTACTTTTGTGTTTTTGCACTTGAAACAAGGACACCTAATTTTTTCCTCACTCAAAAATATAGGTTGTCGGCATGCAAAGTGAATAAACAATTCCATCCTTATTAACAACTCATTTGCATAAAAGTCTATTACACATCCAACTATGATAATAAAGAATGTCCATATTCTACCAAAAATATACCACACAAGTTAATCAACAACAAACATATAAAATATCTTAAAAATAAGACAATAAGCATGGTGTTCTAACTTCTAAGAAAAAATAATTTAACTTTCATATAAAGTGAAGGATAACTTGATTCCCATCTCCCCTCTCAGCATGATTCCCGCCAGCTCAAACTCCATCCCTTCCACAGGATGCAGGTCGCACAGCCCCCTGCGGGGGCAGGGATGATGACCATCTCGGCTACATATTGCTTGAAGAAGGACTGGAGGTCCTCTGACGTCTACCAAGATTAAGCTCTAAGGGACCAACTCAAACCTTCACAACTCGCACAAATCCTACGAACCTAAGAACCCTCCATTGTCTCTCAGGTGTTCTCCTTCCCCTCTTCTAATTAAGCTCTCAAGGGACCAAGAAACCCCTCTTCTAAACCCTAACCGGAACCAAGGAAACCCTCTGATCTCCCTCAGGTGCTCTCCTTCCCTCCTTCCCCTCAGATCTCTTCTATGAAGATTAATCTCTCAAGGGACCAACTCAAACCACCACAACTCACACCAACCAAAACCAAAGAAACCCCTCCGCTTCAAACCCCAACCGAAACCTAAGAAACCCTTCACATAAACCCCATCTGAAACCTAAGAAACCCCTTCGCTCTCTATCAGTTGTTCTCCTTCCCCTCAGATCTGCAAAAAATAGGATGAATGAAAAGAAAAAAAATGAAAAGAGGAAAAAGATTTGACCTTTCAAAACTTTCATGGAGCGGCAGAGTAGGGCTTTGTTTCCCTAGTTTTCCTTTATTTTTCTATCTTCAGGAGTTGAGTGGGAGGCTTGGAGTGGCCGAATAGGGAATTGGGATGGTGCGAGGCTTTGGGCGGCCAAACAATGAAGTGGGATGGTGCTTGGTGATACGCAGCTAATTTACAAGTCCAACCCACACCAACCAAGCTAATTAATCTATTTTCTATGCGGACTATTTTTCTTATTTAGCTTGCTATTTGGTTAACAAGTTATAAATCTTATAGTTAACTCATTCAAGTAATGAAGTATTTCTACCTTTAGGCTTGGAGGAACGACCCCCTCAAAGTCATCAACATTCACAAATTCTCTCTCTTTCCCTTTCTTTCTTTGATTTCATTAAATTTCAATTTTATAGGATCTTGGGATCCTATCATCCTGGTATCAGAGTAGTAACGATCTTGTTCTATGCATGGTCCCTACCCAAGGATAAAAAAAGGTTGGGCATTTCAGATTTGGGATCTTATGCCATGGCTTTCGGAGGTTCTTCTCAATACATCAGTGAAGAACATAGTAGAGATCAAAGGTGAGATGCCAAACTTGAAGCGAGATTAGAGGCAAAGTTTGACAAAAAGCTTGAGCAACTCAAATTCTCTCCAGGCAACCATTGCTCAAGTTTTTGGGAAGTGGTTCGAAAGAATCGGCAAGATCCAAGCTTGGGATTGATCATAAATTTTAAAGACCAATCTGATTATGTTGTAGAGGAGTCTCTTGATCGACATTGGTAAGGACATGTTACATGAGAAGGTGGATTAGCTAATGATCACGATGGTGGCCTCCCCATATGAAACTTGAGTTCCCTTGATGGGAGGTGGTGATCCCACGGGATGGATTTCCTAAGCAGAGAAATTTTTTTGATTCCATCGCACTCCTGATGTATCAAGGGTAGAAATTGCCTCTATCAATCTTAATGGTGATGCTATCTAATGGTACAATTGGTTCGAATCATGCCACAGGGTTCCTATATGGGAGGAATTTATCAAAGGCCTCTTCGTGAGATTTGGTCCCTCCAAATATGCAAATGTTGATGGAGAACTTGCAAAAATTCGACAGACAACCACAGTCTTGGAGTATCAAAGCCACTTTAAGCATTTGTCCAATAAAGCCCGGGATTGGATAGAGCATTAATTGTTGTTACCTTTGTAGAAGGACTCCGACCAGACATTAGAAGTGAGATTAAAGCCAACAAGCCTCGCACCATGATAGTGGCGATCTCTTTTGCAAGGCTATAGGAGGAAAAGATTAACGAAGAAGGCCGTCACTCACAGAAGCCATCAAGTGCTCGATTCTCAAAGGCATCATGCGAGCACCCACCAACTACTCAGCATAATGCTAATGTGAGAAAGCTTACACAAGATGAACTTAAGGAGCGTTCGACTAAAGGCTTATACTCGCATTGCGATGAGAAATGATAGAAAGGGCATTGCTACAAGCAAAAATGGCTCCTAATAATTGAACTAATTGAAGATCTTGAGGAAGCAGGTGATCAAGAAGAAGAATCGGAACATGATGGTGATGTCGAAGAAGGTATTGATCAAACTATTGCTATCTCTATCCATGCATTAGCCAGTTATTCTACTCCTCAAACTATGCAAGTTAATGGTTCTATTAAGCATCAACCTGTTACTATCCTCATTGATTCAGGTTGTATTAATAATTTTTTGGATGTTAAAATTGCAAAGAGGCTTTCACTATTCTATGGAGCAATCAAAAAAGTTTGATGCAAAGGTAGCAGATGGTAGGTCCCTACCTAGCACAGGGAAGTATTCTAATGTAGAGATCTCTATACAAAGTCATATCGTGGCCATCGATTTGTTCTATTACCTTTGGATGGTTATGATGTTGTTCTAGGGGCTTAGTGGTTGCAGACTCTTGGAGATATTATCTAAAATTTCTCGAAGCTCATTATGCAGTTTGTGTTGGATAGAAAAAGATAATTTTGAAAGAAAAAAGATGTAGTAATATAACCACCATCAGCAATCACAGCATGGAGCAGATCCTCATGGAACATTGGGGTTTGTTGGTTGAGATAATGAGTATGGAAGAGTTTGTACACTCTACTACTGAAGATATAGTCTCTTTTATTGAAGTTTGGTGATATTTTTGTCGAGCCTAAAAGTCTGCCGTCGAAGCGTTCTCACAACCACCACATCCCCTTACTATCTGGAAGTGCACCTACCAATATCAGGCCTTATTGCTATCCTCATATTCAAAAGATAGAGATTGAGAAGATAGTACATGAGATGCTGCAATAAGGGATTATTCGATCCAGTGTCAGTCCTTTCTCTTCTCCAATTTTATTAGTGTGCAAAAAGGATGGGACTTGACGCATGTGTGTGGACTATAGGGCCTTGAACAATATCACTGTCAAAGATAAATATCCTATCCTAATTGTGGATGAATTGTTAGATGAACTTAGTGGAGCAAAATTTTTTTTCAAGTTAGATCTGCATTCAGGCTATTATCATATATGAGTTCATGAGGGAGATATTTTGAAGACAGCCTTCAAAACACACGATGGGCATTACGAATTTATGGTGATGCCTTTTAGCTTAATGAATGCTCCATCAATATTTTAGAGCTTGATAAATGATATTTTTCAGCCACACCTGCATAAGTTCATCTTAATCATTTTTGATGATATTTTGGTGTTTAGCAGGTCATATGAAGATCATTTGGACCACCTATGTGTGGCTTTCACTCTCTTGCAGAAGCATTATCTTTTTGTGAAGAAGTCCAAATATAGTTTTGCACAATCCAAGATAGAGTATCTGGGGCATATCATCTCTCAGGATAGGGCTGCCATAGATCCCTCAAAGGTTCAGACGATGGTAGAGTGGCCCATACCAAAGACAATTAAGGCATTATGAGGCTTTCTTGGGCTAATGGGCTACTACCATAAATTTGTGAAGAATTATGGCAAGATTAGTGCACCTCTTACCACCTTGCTCAAAAAGATGGGTATTGATGATCCTCTGATGTAGAAAGAACTTTTGATCAGTTAAAGTAGACTATGGCATCCGCTCCAGTATTGGCTTTGCCTGACTTCACCAAGATGTTCATGATCAAGACTGATGCTTTGGGTGTAGGGATCGAAGGAGTCCTCATGCAAGATGAGAGACCATTGGCTTTTACTAGTAAGGCCCTATCACCGACTCATCAAAAGTTATCAGTTTATGAGAAAGAAATGATGGTGATTATCCATGCCGTCATGAAGTAGAGATCATATCTCATAGGAAGGCATTTTCAAATTCGAATAGATCACAAAAGTTTGAAGCATCTTTTGGAGCAACGAATCTCTTCGATGGAGTAGCAAAGATGGGCTATAAAGTTGCTTAGTTATGATTATGAGATAGTGTATAAAAGGAGAGAGAAACATGGTGGCTGATGCACTATCTCGCATCATTGAGCAGGGAGAGCTAACAATGATGTTGATGCCTTTATGTAATAATCTTGAAGAGATTCGGAAGGAGTTGGCAAAGACAGTTCTCAAGGCATCATACAGCAACTGTTGCATAGTCCAAACTCAATTCCTCATTATTTTGGATTCGATGGACTTGCATTACAAAGGATGGCTTGTTTAGCATCTAATTCTACTCAAAGATGATCATTTTGAAGAATCCATGGATCATCACCAGTTGCCCTTTCAGATTTCCTTCGCATGTATAAACGTGTATCTCGGATGTTCTATTAGAAGGGGATGAAAAAGAAGGTCAAACAATTTGTTGCTGAATATTAAGTTTGTCAAAGAAATCAAGGAGAAACCATAGCGAGTCTAGGCCTCCTCCAGTCCTTGGTTATTCTTGAAGAAGTTTGGTCAGATATATCTATGGACTTCATCAATGGATTGCCACTGTCACACGGAAGAACTGCAATCTTGGTGGTGGTAGATTAGTTGACCAAGTATGCTCTTTTTGCCCAATATCTCATCCTTACACTACCTCTATCATTGCTCAAGTCTTTGTTGAAAATATCTTAAAACTCTATGGCATACCGAGATCTATTGTTAGCGATCGTGATCCAATTTTTACTAGCAAGTTCTGGCAGGCAGGGCACCCAACTCAATATAAGTACTACTTATCATCTGCAATCAGATGGTCAAACTAAGGTGGTTAATCGATACTAGAAAAATTACTTAAGATGCTTCACCAATAATTGTCAAACTAAAGTGGTCAAACTGAAGGAGTGGGTTTGTTGGCTTCCATGGGCTGAATGGTGGTGGTATAATACTATGTACAGTTCAGCAACCCACCTTTGTCCTTTCGAGGCCATTTATGGGCACCCACCACCTATCATTACTAACTATTCACATGGCTCTTCAAAGGTGCACAAGGTAGATTGGGACCTACAAGATCGGAATAGGATTTTACAACTTCTCAAGAATAATCTAAGTGAGGCTCAAGCCCGAATGAAACATCAAGCCGATAAGCATCAAAGCGAATGGGAAATTGAAGTTAGAGATTTGATTTTTTTTGTCTGTAGGCTTATAGGCAAGTCTCTATTAATATCCATGCCTCTATGAAGTTGTCTCCATGCTTCTATTGCCTAAATAAGGTGTTGGAGCGTATTGGTCCTGTTGCTTACCGCCTCGATCTTCCAGAGCATTCAAAGTTCCATCCTGTCTTTCATGTTTCTTGTCTTAAAAAGAAATTGATGATAACATCATCCCTCAGTGACATTTGCTCGAGATCTCTTCTAATGGAGAAATTAAATTTGAGCCTTAAGCAATATTGGATCGAAGAATGGTGAAGTGGCATAACTAAGTGGTAGCTGAAATTTTGGTTCAATGGGCAAATTTGCCAAGTGAAGATGCTACACAGGAGCTGTATCACGCAATCAAAGAGAAGTTTTTGGAGTTTGTAGCTTCACAACCTTGAAGACAAGGTTGCTATTAAGGGTGGGGAATGATATGCAGCTGATTCAGAAGTCCAGCCCACACCAACTAAGCTAATTAATCTATTTTTTATGTCGGCTAGTTTTCTTATTTAGCTTGCTATTTGGTTAATAAGTTGTAAATCCTATGGATAACTCATTCAAGTAACGAAATATTTCTACATTTAAGCTTGGAGGAACGACCCCCGCGAAGTGGTCAGCATTCACAAATTCTCTCTCGTTCCCTTTCTTTCTCTGATTTCAAGAAATTTCAAATTTATAGGATCTTGGAATCCTATCACTTGGGGCGACCGACAAGCTTGATGGGCATGGGTTGCACAATGAGGTGACGTGGCAAGGCGGCGACCGATGAGGTTGATGGGAATGGCGAGGATCAATACAACAGAACAGGATATTAGCAACGAAAAATTTATCGCTAACAATCAATTTTCATCGATAATAGTTATTAGCGATGAAATTATCATCGCTAATATTTAGTCACAAATAATGGCAATGTTGATTATTTTTATGATGAAAAATTTC
>KE507667.1:64208-74786 GCA_000441515.1 Elaeis oleifera
AGTCCTATCATTCTCTTAGATCTATTCCTATAGATCTTTATTTCAAAAATATAGGAAGCTTCTTCTAGATCTTTTATGGTAAATTCTTTTGACAACCATACTTTGATCGATGTCAGCATGAGAATATCATTTCTAATCAGGAGGATGTCATCCACGTACAATATGAGGAATGTGACAGTGCTCTCACTGTTCTTTTTGTACACACACGGCTCCTCTTCATTTTTGATGAAATCAAATATTTTGATCACATCATTAAAATGAGAGTTTCAACTTCGAGATGTTTGCTTGAGTCCATATATAGATCTTTACAACTTGCAGACCTTGTGATCACTATCACTGGATGTGAAACCCAAAGACTGCTCCATATAGATATCTTCCTCAAGATATCTATTCAAAAAAATAATTTTCACATCCATCTATCAAATTTCATAATCATGAAAAGCTGCTATTGCAAGCAGAGTACGGATGGATTTCAGCATAGCCATGGACGAAAAAGTTTCATAATAGTCAATGCTTTCGCATTAACTATAACCTTTCGCAACTAACCTTGCCTTACAGGTCTCTATCTTACCATCTGATCCTATTTTTTTTTATAAATCCATTTACACCCAATAGGCATAATACATTCAGGTGGATCTACTAAGGACCGAACCTGAAATGCATGGAGTCAATTTCTGACTTCATCGCTTCCATCTATTTTCGAAGTCAATATCTAACATTGCCTCATCATGATCTTGGGATCATTCTTAATATCCCTATCTCCCACAAGGAACGCTTCCTCTAAATCCTCTATAAGAATACCTAAGTACCTTTCAGAAGGACGGAAGATCCTATTTGATCTATGAGGTAGAGAAGGTACCACATCTACTGGCTCACTACTAGGTTCAGATTCTTAGACTCGATACTCTTCAGAGATTTTCTCTTCAAGCTCAATCTTTCTCCCATTGCCTCCATCTTAAATAAACTCTTTTTCTAAGAAGATGGTATGATAGCTTACAATCACATTGTGATCCTCAGAAAGATAAAAGTAGTATCCCATGATTCTTTAGGATATCCTATGAAACAAGCCCTAAAGGATCTAGCCTCTAACTTGTTCGCCTGTTGTCACTTAACATGGGCTAGACATCCCCAAATATTGAGGTACCCAAGAGTTAACTTCTTACCATGTCATAACTCGTATGGTGTGGTAGGAACGGATTTAGAGGGAATCCGATTCAAAAGATGAATTGCAAAAATAATACATGTCTCTAAAGAAAGATAGAAAAATCTGTGAAGCTCATCATAGATCGGATCATATCTAATAGGGTCTGATTCCTCCTTTCGAATACCCCGTTAAGCTGAGGTATCTCTAGAGATGTCCACTATGAGACTATGCCATTATCCTTGAGATAAGTCCAAAATTTTTACTAAGGTATTCTTCTCCTTGATCTGATCGAAGAATTTTTATGAATTTTTCGATCTATTTTTCTACTTTATATCTGAACTTTATGAACTTTTCAAAAGCTCCAGAGGTGCATCAAATAAACAAACCCATACTGTAAATAATCGTTGGTAAAAATTATAAAGTAGACATATCCACCCCTGGCTTGTACATCGAATGGACCATGCACGTTAGTGTATACCAGGGCTAATATCTCAATGGCCTTTTTTCTTGTCCCACAAATGGCAGCGTAGCTATTTACCTTGAAAATATGATTCACAAACTGGATAAGATCCGAAAGTCAATAGTCCGAGAAGACTATCTTTCTTCAGTTTGTTGAGTCTGTCCTCTCCTATATGGCCTAGTCTAAGGTGCCATAGATATTTTTGGCTAATCTAATCTCTAAGTCTCTTAGACCCTATGGCATTCACAGTTTGCTCATTAATATTGACACTCGCATCCATATGCAAATGATAAAGATAGTCAATCAAAAAAGCATATGTAACAATTTATTTCAAAATAATTAAAATATATCTTTATTGAAATAAAATTATAATTATTCTATGTCAGTATAGATATAGAATTAAATTTTACTGACTATAGGTACATAATAACAGTCTTTAAGAATTAAACTAACTCCAAACGATAATCACAGAGGATAGGTCCCGACGGTCACAGCAACAATCCTTGCTCCATTGTCGATCCAAAAAGTGATGTCGCCTTCCCTCAGTCCTCTCATTTCTTTAAGACCCTGCATAGAAGTGCACAAATGAGCATTTGAACCAGAATCAAGTATCCAACTAGAAGAAGAGAAAATCATTATATTAGTTTCAATAACGAGCATACCAAACGTACCTTCAGAAGGTCTATCCTTCTTTCTGCTCTTGACAGTCGCCAGGTAGGTCGGACAGTTTCTTCTCCAGTGACCTTCGCCATTGCAATGGAAATACTTTTCTTTATCGTCAGCCTTCTTCGAAACCTGCTTCTTAAGCTTGGCCTCATTCTTTTGCTTCTTCGCAAGCGGCTTTTTCTTCTTGAAAGAAGACTTTCTCTTAGAGGAAGCCCGCTCCATAGTCAGAACTGTATCCCTTAAACTTTTCAAGGTGTCCTCTGCTATTATCAGTATGTTCAGTAATTTGGACAAAGTGCTATCAATTTTATTCATATGATAGTTTATAATGAACTATCCATATGAATCAGGAAGAGACTGGAGGATCAAATCCATTTATAATTTTTTGTCCATATTCATCTTGAGCTTTTGAAGCTCCTCGATGTCCTTGATCATTATCAAACAATGATCATTGATGGACTGTCCATCATGCATTTTTGCTCTAAATAGTCTCCGAGAGACCTCAAAGCGAGCTGTGCAACTCTGCTCACCGTACAACTCTTACCGATGAGTCAACATCTCTTTGGCAGTCTTCATGTCTTCATGCTGTCGCTGAAGATCATTGGACACAGACGCTAAAATATAACACTTTACCTTATTATCCTTATCCATCCACTTCTTAAGTGTGGCTCATTTATTAGGGGATGGACGAACTGGTAACACAGATGCATCCTGATCAAAGATATGGGTAAGTTTCTTGAAATTGAGAATAATTCTTAAATTTTGGAGTCAGTCTTTGTAGTTTGTACTGGTCAACCTATTTGTATTGATGATACGAGCTAAAAGTTAGAACTCGATATGATTATCTACAGAGAGAATAATTTTTAATTAGATATTTATACTTATAAAATATTTATTTTAGAGATTTTAAAAATAAACAAAGTCTCCTACTATTTTTTTAAATCTCCCACACTCCTCAGATGGAGAATAAAAATCTATACGCGATTGATTTCAAGTGGTACTACGGTCTCATTAATCTATACATATCTCATCTAATAGTTATTAGTGAGCATAGATAAATAAGTAGACAATATTTTGTCTATTGCTTCACTAAGCAAAATGCAGTGGACTTGGTCTCTAAGTCCTGTGACCTTACCTAACAGTTCTTGGTACATTTCTTAGTTAAGTCAAATCCATCATTCACTAATGGATGCAAAACCGTCATTGAGACCCTCACCTAACAATTTTTGAGCCCAACCCTATCTTTATCCTGGGACATCAAATGTCAATAGAGTGATTATACCTTTCCGATGCAACCTAACCACTATAACCAGCTGAGAACGATCAATACCAAGAAGGCACCCGCATCTCTACTATGATGGAAGACCTCTAAACTTAATATTTAGTGAGGAGATTTAGGTTTAGATCTCTTCTAAATTAGTAGATCTGACATCTGACTAATCAAATTCAGATCAGTACATCCATATATCTGACCAACCTAGTCGGTATGAGTGAACTCGAGTCAACAAGTAACCTAGTGTGAGACTGAATCTTCCAAAATAGCCAAGTAAGTTAAGATGAGTGGAGGTCTCTCCATTGCTTTCTTTAGATATCAATTAAAATTAATCAAATCAGATAATGAAACTAATTAAATAATCACTATCTAAATACTTACCTTAGATACTAAATTGATTGATTATAGTCGATCAGATTAATCTATTGAGACGGGCCCGAACCATCAAGCCAGATTTGGTCTTGAATCAATCAACTCATGTCAAAATATGAATCAATACGACCAACTACAACTAAACTCGACTTTGAGTCCCTTTGACCTAATCCTAATCAACCATTGATTAGGTTCAATCAACTACTCAAAATCAACAATGGGTTCTAGCCTGATCTAATCAATTTGATCCTAATTATAGTTTAATCATTAGACCTAATTTATTCAACCCATACCCACATGCAACAATATAATTTTAGATTCTAAAATAATTTTAGATTATGTTTCATTGCATGCATTAGTGGCTTATGATCTTGAAACAGTTTCAGATCTAAACCTAATGTCATATATCACATATATGTAGTTTCAGGTTTAAACTAAACATGTATTATACATACGTCAAATTTCATATCTAAACTAAAATATATATATCAAATACATGTATAATCAGTTCTAAAATAATGACTAAATATTTTAAAATATTTTTAAAAATCGGTTCACATCAAACTAGGACAATCTTTCAATATAGAGGTAAATCCTATATCGGGACAACCTTATATCAGTTCGATGTGAATATTTAATCATTCTAATTTCATATCTAAATATAAATAAGATATATCATATACGTCAATTTTTAAATCTAAAAGATTGACTTAATCATTTCAAAAATAGTTCTCAAAACTAATCAATCTTGTGCTAGAACAATCTTTTCCATATATGGAGTAAATTCTATACTAGGATAGCCTTATATCAGCATAAAATCAATTTTAAATCAATAAAACTTTTCGATCTAAGATAAAAATCAAATTATATAGATCTCATCTAATCAATCATCATATGACTGATCTAATTGATATAGGCTACAAGCAACCTTATTCAAGATTTAATTTTTCAAATTGATCAGGTAAGTAAAGATCGGTGAGGATCCTCCCGCTACGTTTCTCAGACACCAATAAATTAGTCAGATAAGTGAATAAAATTAATTAAATAATTATCTCTCAATTACTTATTTTAGATACCAATAGGTCAATTAATCTAAATAGATTAGCTTAAATGAATCAGGCTCAAGTCATCGAATCGAATTAGGTCCTTAGATTAATTGATTCTATATATGAGGTTTAATCGATTTAATCTATAACAATTGCATGATCTTAAACTTAATTGACCTAATCTTAATCAACACTTGATTTGATTTGATCAATTACTTAATCGAATTAGATCCATTATGTTCAAATCAAAAATGATAGATGCAATCTAATTACATGACCTAATATTTGATTTACCCATGATCAAAATCTTCATGCATAAACACAAATTTTATATTCTAAAATTAAATTTTAGATCTAAATTTTGTGCATGAAATGTAAGTTTTAAATCATGAAACTAATTTTCAAATTTAACATGCAAGTATATATCTTATATATGAATGTAAATTCATATCTAAACAAAATTAAGATCATTATATGATTTCATATATCTCATATATAAATCATGAAACATATTAAAACTAATTTTCAGATCTAAATATGTAATCATACATCTCATATATAAATCATAAATTAGGTTAAAATAATTTTCAGACTTATGCATACATCTATATATCATATATACAGGAACAAAGAATCTATCTAGAATAAATTTCAGATCGATGCATGCCTTCACATATCGAATACATGATCTAAAAATTAAATCTAAAATAAATTTTAGATTCAAAGTAATCATCTATACATCTCATATATAAAAAAAATCAGATTTTAAAACTCTTTTCAAAACTATGTATGTCAAATTTATGCATATAAAACCTGTGGCTCTGATACTATTGTTGGAGTTTCGAGTCGGAGCATACATGTGTGTTTCAAAATTTTTTTTCTAAACAACACAGCTGAATAGAAGATTAAAATATCTTTTAATCTAAATCATGTATGCATAAAATATAGAACATAAGAATCTACATCATATGCTGAAATTGAACACATACTAAATTTTTGCTAAAATTAAATATGTGATCGAATCACATATCTGTTTTATAATTTCTTTCTTCAAATTTAGATCTGGAAGAGAATAGATTTTTTTTATCTGTATAAGTACCCAGTCTCTATGGGTATCCACTCAAGATCAGTCTAGAATAGTCCTCTTTGGTGTTGATCTTTCTTCTCCAAAATAATAACCTTACGAATCTGAATGAAGTCTAGATCGCGATCAACTCCTTGATCCTTTTCTTGTATTCTTTTTTTTCTTCTTCTCTTACTCTTCTTTTTTTGATTATGAAGCAACTAAGATCTGAAAATCAATAAGAAAAGAGAACTCCTAAGATCCTCTTGGGCATGGAGATGGAGGACGTCCAACTCTTTTGGGCATTGGATCCAAAGGGGAGAAGAGAGGGAGAGGAATGGGGACTCTTAGGAGGCATGGAGGCTGCTAGAATTCTGATATAAAGAGTGTTAAAGAAATTTTTTAAATAGCCAAAAGATTTTAAACCTATTCAAATCAAATAGCCTCTTAATACAAGTCTTACTTGCATTAGGAATCTTTGTAGCCTCAGATATTTGACTCTCTTTAGGAATCCATTAAGTGCCAACTATTGGAGCCTTTACATCTACTTTTCACAAGCCACATGGAGCCTAGGAGACACCCTATGCTGGTCCCATACGCCTTCTTTTAGGTGGGCATGCCCAACTTGATCAAATCAAGTGGCACCCCATACAAACAATCAAAAAAATTGATTAAGAATTTGAACCCTTAATGCATATGATCCAAATTTAGGTACCCAATAATTAAAGCCCAATGAATCTAATTCATTTAGGTTATTAGTAGGTAATTAACTCGAATTAATCTTATCAAAATAAGTAACTTAAGTGAAAAAAATTGATTCAATCATATGCTAGCAAGGTTATCCTGAATCCAATAAGATTTTTTTAAACCCACTTGAGACTTTATAAGCCTAATTGCTTATTTCAAGTTAATTTCTTTATTATGTGACCCCATAGATTCAATTTTATCTGGTAGTGAGATATACTATGATCTCTATCACAAAATCATTGAAACTCTTTTCAATGGATCGAAATAATTCTACTCTAACTCATCAAGGATTGTCGATCCTGAGCAATCCTAATGAGCTTTCACAATCTACCAATGACACCTAGCAGTATATAGTGGCAATCTAATAGAATCGAAAAAAACTCCAAGGTGTAGCTCACATGTGATTCAATCCCTCTATCGTGAGTCCTGACTAGATGATAGGTCATGGATAAATCATCAAACCTCATCATCAGTTATATGATAGATTCGATTAGCACAAGTCCAATTATGATCCTTATGAAAAAAATTTTATCAATCATACTGCTGTAGTCACAGATTCTCGAACTTAGCCTCTCAAATCTTATAGGACTATTCTCTATCAAGATCAATAAATTTCATCTAAATACGTATCCTACTCCTACAGTGGATCAACTATCATCAATTTCACTACAAGATCTTAATGAGACTATGTTTATGTGTCAGTCAAACTTCAACGGACTCACTATGAGTAGTCATATCATCATAGATCAAACGATCATTCACACAACTACAGCATCAAGATAATCACTGATGAATGATTAGAAATTTAAGTAATCTCTCGTATCATCACTCTCAGTACTAATTGTTCTCTAATAATTATCCATACTCATCACTCAGTATCTCTACACTGTAGATCAAAGACTCATCTATTTCGAAAAAAATGATCTATATGTCAGTCTATCCAGATCGATCACCATCTTCATGATGATCTATGATCGGGAGCATTTAGGAATTAACTATACATGTCTTTAATTCTCAGTATCTTGAGAATATATATCGAAGTATTAATTCTATGAACAATTTAAGGACACATCATTCTTGAATAAAATTAACTTATCTTTTATTAATCAAATCAATATATTAAGTATAAAATTATGTCTTAAATTTATTACAATGTGTCAATCATATTGACTTCTAGGACATACATCTAAAACACAATATGTACCACATGGCCATACACGATGCCAATGATCATAATCACTCATTTCTGTAAGCTCCATTCATCCGATGCTCATCTTAATGCACCACTATAGAAACAAGCTATTATGATCATTGGTGATGAGCATGGCCATATGGTGCTCACTATATAGGATATAATTTCTCCAACATCGTGCATGGCTATATGATGCATCGCCATGTAGTGTATGCCAGGGTCCAACGAACAACTTGATCATGGTGAGCCTAATGATAATGTGTCTCGCTTTCTATCAACATCTATTATGTATTTTCAAAATGGTGGCACTTAGTTCTAGACCCTATTTTTACCTTTTCATTCATTCCTACTTAAACTAGCGGAGACATCCAAGTGGGCACTTTGTTGAGAATCATTGTGTTTCCATTTAGGACTCTATTTTTTTATGTGGATCTTATTTGAAATAGAACTTTATCTCTAGTATTATCCTATTTAATTAAGAGTTTATATTTTAATGGATTTTGTTGTCTGAGTTTAGGTAGGAGTTAAACTCTTATCCATTTGATATCTATTTAAAGGGACCATTGTGTCTCCTTTAAAGTGTGGAAAGAAAGAGAGAGGAGAGATTATTTATATATATGAAGACTCTTTCGTAAGGTACTTTTTTTCGATTTGGTCTTTATTCTTCTTTGAATAAATTATTTTTCTCTTCTTTTTTTATTCTTCCATAATTTTTTCTCATGATTCTCTGTAAATATTTTTTTGGTATTTGTTTTGGATATTGGGCTGACATGATTGATTTACTATATGTAGCATACTATTCTCCATAGTATCAAAGTCATGGGCTTGGAGATTGGTAACTCATACATTTGTAGCTTGGTGTGGTTGAAGAACTTCTAGTAATTCATTGTATGGTGGTACAAATGTGTGAACTTTTGTTCGATAGTTCAAGCATTGAATCTAAGATTAAAATATTAAACAACGCCAACTATGCATTTTTGAAGGTGTGCATCAAATCTTATTTGGTCCAGATATAGTGAAGCCACCAAAAACTCTAGATAATGCAGAAGCAAAGAATATATGGAAAACCAAAGCTACAATTGTAGGTTATATTTTTCTAATGAATGTGGATGAAGATACTTTTCAACACATTTAAGGTATAGATGAGCCAAAAATGTATGGGATATTCTTGCTGTGCTCCACTCAAAGACCAATGAGGCTCAACTTCAATTTTTGGAAATGATATTGATTCTCTCAAACAAAAGATCCTATAATCTCCTAATATTTTTTAAAGAAAAAATTATTTGTTGAGCTTGGTATGCTTGATCTAAATTCTTGTTGTTGCTATAGATTTCTGACTCGAGTCAACTTGGCTAGAGTTAGGTAGCGACTACAGGACAGCGATGGATGGAACTGCAAAATAAGTTCTTGCTAGAGTTAGCTCCGATAGAAACTCTCCAATGCTCAAGTTAGAATTTAAATAGATAGGAAGGAGTGAGCATGAGGGAGATTGTGTGTATACTTTGGAGGTCCCCCATGAGCCAGAATTTATAAGCAGAGGTTGAAGGCCATAAGGAGATAGTGATGCGGGACATCATCATCGCTGTATAGGGTGTAATACCCTGATATCTCCAACTTGGTCTCATGGGATTTGGTAGCTGCCCACTGCCCTATCTGCTTATCGTTGACTGTTGCCAGGGATCTAGAGATTTGAAAACCTGCATGGAGCCAAGAGTCAAACCTTCCTCTTATGTCAGATGAGGTTGGTTCTGAAGCTCCTTCAGGTCAGCCGTCATGTGGGTTAGCATAAACCCCTACCTTAGTACTGATAGAGGTGAATGCATTGGCCCCAATCAAGATAAGATTTTCTATCCGTATCATTTGCCTCCTACTCTCAAGTCTGAATCATTTGCTAGATGGAATGAAGGGAGTACATCGAATTGAATTTGGACTCAGATTCGATCAAATCAAAACTATATAATAGGGGTTCTACATTAATGATCCAAGCTGTTGAATATGATCTACTATCTCAAAACTACTTGTACGAAAAAAAATTATATGATTTGAAAATCTCTAGTTTATACATCAAGTAGTCAAAAATTAGATAACCTAAATAAAATTGAATTAGATATATTTTTTATCACTTGATACATAGTCTAGAAATCTTCAAATCATATTATTTTAGTATATAAATAATTTTGAGATAGTAGATCATATCCAATGACTTTGATCATCGATGTAAGATCCCATTATCTAATTTTTATCTGATCGAATCTGAATCCAAATTCGATTGATCTTATCTAAGTATATCCCTTCGAACATGATTATGGACCTCAAAAGATAACTGGTGTCATTGTTTCTGGACCTCAAATCTTGAAAATTTTCATAGCAAAACTTTATCACATTTTCTTGATTCATCTATATTTCGATTGGACATTATCCAATCCTTACTCTTCATCACCGGATTCATCTATGTGTAAACATGCAAAAAAGTTGTTTTAAACAAGTTGGCACAAGAAAACAGAGCATTAAGCCCACTTGATGTGTGGACTAAGTTTCTTAACATTCTTTTTGTAAGAGTCATGAAACTGATTTCAGTCGTAGAAGCTGACACTCTACCTCTACTTAAATATCAT
>KE507668.1:29709-45853 GCA_000441515.1 Elaeis oleifera
AAATCACCAATTAGAGTTTGTCATGTAAAGTGAGTCAATAGTCCTTCTTGAGAATCAGTGGAAATGCCGGGGTTCCCAAGTCAGCAATAGCAAGTCTGCAAGACATAGCCTCAGACTCCTGGTCTGAGGTCTCATTTGTCGTCTTTTGCAAAGACGGGAGTCAACCTCTACGGTTCGGTTCGTAAGGATAAAGAAGAAAAGGCCCCAATGAAAGTAAGCAATAGAGAGTAAGCGAAAAGCGCTGATTCTGTTCTATACAAAAGCATGACAAATCGCCTAAGACAAACTGGTGCTCGACGTGTAGACCGATGACTTTCTGATTGTGATGTACCTGATCCTAACGACATCAATGGTACTCTCGTCTATTCTGCCACAGATGCTCTTTTTTTTTAGTGCTTTTTTCTTTCTGACACTATCACATCTAATGCTTGCTGAAAAGCAACCTCTGCGATGATGCTCTTGCAAACCTTCCTATGACTGAACGAGAGCCTTTTTCAACTTTCCCACTAACAGAGAATCTTGGGAGGCAAATCGAAGCCCTGTCTCTTGCCCGGCGTAGCTGTAGGTTGATGTTATGGTCCAACCGGATGCTAGGAGGTGCATAGTTGTTGGCCCAGTCAGTCCGACCTGTGTACAGTCTCGCCTTCAGTCAATATGAACGATAGAATATTTTTATATTGACTGCATGACGAACCAACCTTTTTGGCATGGAGCGGCTCAATTCCTCTCTATTAGCGCAAAGGTTAATGAGTGCCCTATCCCTTTGATTTTTCATGTACTTACTCTATATGGCCTTGGTCTCGTTTGTCTCACTCTTTCACACTAGTCGAGGCAAGCAATTCTTACTCCGAAAAAGAAGACTGTGACGACGCTTTTTTTTAGAGGCGTGTAGAATGACGACGATCTTCTAGCCACGGCGCTATGACTCGATTACTGATGGCATAGTTAGTAGCCTTTTATGGTCCACGATTCTCCGTACAATCTTATGTATTATTAATACATTGATAAGTTGACGTGGTCATTTCTAGTGCTGGATTCTTGGTAGGCCTTCTCTTCCTGGGGAATGGGGAAAGGAATCATGTTCTATTCGTTCCTTCAGCAATAAGGAGAGGGGCAGGAGGGTTCTTTCCTTTTTATTTAAGCCTTAGCCGAGAGGAGAAGAGACCTTCTTTTTGAGCTTGGATCTAGCTTTGATCTTTGCTGACCGATATCCTTAGTCTTGATGCTAACATCTTAAGCCTGTGTACACGGCTTCTTATTCACTCTTTCTTTGGTAAAATTGTTTACCGATCTTCTTCGGAATATGGCTCTCGGTCTACGACATCATGATCACCTACCCTCGATATACTTATATTAGTATATATAAGTATCCATTAGGTTCACTCCCTTGAAGAGACGATTGGAGCATTCCTGTTTTCAACTGACCAAAAGGAGCCCCATAGAGAGTAAGCTTTAGAATTGTTTACTTACTTGCAAAAACTTGGTCCTAATCCGGGAAGATGATCACGAAGATCTTTGACGTGTAGACCAAAGGCTAATCCTTTTTTTCTTTGATTCTTTTGACGGTACGGATAGTGCTATTCCTATTCGGTTACACAGGGCTTGCTTGACTCTTTCTTTCTTTCTAGCACTTATAGTGATTTGTCGTCGTCTGAAACTTTCAAGTCTTGATGCTTTCCCCAGCCTTCTTTCATTCCGGTCAAAGTTGGATTATCGGTTAAGGTCGAAGAAAGCCCTTTCGGTGCCCCCTTAAGAGAGAGAAAGGACTGACGGCCCACTTGTCGCATAGGAAAGAAGAAACTTGTCATCAATGCCGTCGAAATCGATCGAGTATTTCGGAATCTACAGAAAAACAAAGTGAACGGTCCGTGCGTCGAGTGTAGTACCCGTTACTATCTTCCTCTATCTATACCGTAATCGGGCTTAGGCGAAATGAGGCTTGACTATGGACCGAGATCCGTTTCATCTATCCCCTGCTTTCTTCTCTCTTTCGGTCAGAGCATGGTCTTACCAGTCGGCTATGTAACGGGAGTGAGCCATACGGGTGCTACCTAGCTGAAAGTCATCATGTGAGGTATACTTTCACCGATCAATCTACGGAGAGTGCCTCGATCCATCATTATGTAAGGGAGCCAGCCAAACCAAAAAAAGGAGTAAGCGCTAAAAGGAGCAAAAAAGAGTAAGCATAGAGGGAATGACTAGTCGAATGCCAAAAGAATCAAGCTAAGGCCAGGCAATCAAAGTCAAGCGAGTCAGGTGCATTAATAAAAAAATCCGTTTAGTTCCCACCCCAAAAAGTAAGCTTACTGTTAATTACTATCCTTTGGTCAGTCGAGCCCAGCGAGGAAAGATGCAGCGACTAAGCGAACAAGGCCAGAATAGTAAGCAAAGATGCTCAAATCCCCGCTTTGGACCAGAAATAGTGGTAACCCCATCGGCGGTAAAAGTAGGACAGACCCATTTTCGTGGGTCAACAAGACAAAAATAGGCTCTCATTGACTAGCAAAGGGTTCAGAAAGCACAGTGGTCTCAACAAGAGGATAAGAGGCGGGTGTAGTTCAGTCTGGACTTGGTACGTGCAGTAAATAGTTCGACCGTTGTCAGTCAAAAAAAGTGAGATTCTGGTTCCAATCTGATGTCGATAACAGATCTTTCCCTAATTCTGCTATGCATGACTGACGAAAGAGTGCCTGCTTTATTAACTGCTTCATATAAGTATATATAATAAGGGTGATGTATATCCGCTCGTCTTGCATTCTTTTTTGAGCACGGAGCTCCTCAACCTTAGTTTTTAGCACTAGAAGGCTCACGAGTGGTTGATTCTCTCCTTGCACTAACTGACCTTTCACTAGGGAAAAAAAATCTCCTTTCGAAGTAGTAAGTCATCTCCCAACTCAAGATGATAAGGCTGAGGTGAACCCAACAGTCCTCTAGCCGAAGCCAGCCAAAAAAGAGTAAGCCCTGCCAAAAAGAGCCAAAGGAGAGTAAGCTTTAGAGGATAGATAGAGCTTATAGATAGAGCTTTAGGAGTATAGATAACGGCTTAATTGCGGAGTGCTCTCACCCGATTCCCAATAGGCACAGATAGGTTACTTTTCTTCTCTGATCCATGGCCTTCTGCTCAAGTATCTCTTTTGGCTGAATTCCTGGCACGTTTTCGTATGTCATCCTTCTGTGAATCAAAGCCCTCTTGCTCTTTTGCTCGTCTAAAGTTGACGTCAATGGTGACTTAAAAGCTAGAAACAGCGTCCTTAGCAAGTGGCCCATATGGTTCAGTTCAAAGTATAACTCACAAAGCCAATGTTCGTACGCTTTCACTGAAAGCCGACCGGAGTGAAAAGGCAAACTCTCCGCATTTCCCGTTCTCCTGTGAGAGTAGTATAGTATAGACCCATTTCTCAGCTTTCGCTTCCTCCTTTTATTGGTCTTCTCGGATGGGAAGGAGTCGGTTAGTTAAGTGTGCCAACATGCCGCTTTTCCTTTTTCTATACATAACTTTATTGGTGAACTAGAGAGAGGACCTATTTGAATAACAAGAAGGCGGATGAGTTAATGGGAGTCCTATAGTTCTACCAACCGCAGATGAATGGGAAGATGCACACAACGAAAAGAGAAAGGATATGACTTTGCACCCTAGTTCCTGAGCTTAGGGTCATCTTTCTTCTCTCATTGTACTGAACTTGCCGTATCGGAGTCTATTTCTTCTCTCGTTTTTGGCAACCAATGTTTCTGCTTTTCTTGGTGAACCAGATGCTGCAGACTTGCTCGTCTATTTCATTGACCGGGAAGAACCCTAAGTGAGAGGATGAGAGGGAAGTGGCTGTATTCACTAACTTTATCCAGCCCTGGTCTTGGCTAACAACCCTATCTCGAAGACTGCTTTGGCGGTGGGGCATTTGTCTGTTCTGTGTAAGCAGTTTATTGATCTTCGGCATATGGCTGAAGTCGACTTCAAGCTAGAGGAGGTGCCCAGTGGTTTAGTCTGGGTCTAGCGAGCCAATTGGTGCGAGGTTCTTCCTGCCCAACAGTTAGAATCCTATCGTTCGAAGACCCACTCCACAAGATGATGTCTCCACGGCAAACTATTCCTTGCATTCAAATGCGAGTCAGAAAGTGGTGAACCGAGATCTAGCTTCTCGTGATCAGAAGGAGAAGTTAGCCCGTAACAGTGGCTTTAGCCGAACAATTCATTAGTTTTAGAGCCCTACTACCTTCCATCATAGATTAGGAAAAGGGCTCCTCCCCACTGATGAACAGATGTCCACCCAGCGAGAAGATGCCTTTAAAAGGATGATTCCAGCCCCCCTGAAATATCTTTCTCCCTTGTTGCATCCGAGGAAGTCAAGCAAACACAAATAAGAATCCTGGCTTTCAAAAAGGAAGTGGGAATGCCATCTTCTCCCGATGAGCCAATGTTCCGCTTTCCTCGACTAGTTATGCCATTCAAAGTCGTTAGACTGAGTCAAGATTCTACCTAAGCCGAGAGCAGTAGTCTTCTAAATCTCGTTTTATCAACCTTACAGATGATGGACTTTAGACGGGAAAGCTTGGTCTATTTCAAGAAGGGCATATTTGCGGCTACTAGAAAAGCTGGTTCCGTCTTTCGCAGTATAGGTAGAAGGGTAAAAAAGAGGATAGGGGTTCCTCAACCACCCGCGCCTAAAGGAAAGGGAAAGAGGCCGAAGCGTCAAAGGGAAGGGAAGGAGATTGACCTCCTAACGGACCCTGCTTAGCGCCCTCGCCCCCGGATCACTGAACTGGGGCACTGAACGAACTCTCTTTCAATTTCAAGAAGGCTTATTCGCAGCTAATCGTTTTGTCATACTTTACTTTATTATGATTCTTCCCCTCTCCTCCCGAGCTTCCTTGAGAGCTGGGATAAGTAAGGAATTTCACTCTGGTTGAATCGCTTCTATCCTATCCTTGGCTCCTTAGCCCGGTCCCGAGGGAGGGCTTTCCGAGACCAATGCTATCAAGAAGTCGCTAGACTGACACTTACTATTCTTGCATCGAGAAAGAGTTAACTCCCCTCAATAACTTCTGCTATTCTTCTTCTTTGCTGCTTGATTACTTATCTTATTAAGATAATTTAATCAATTCTCTGCCCTGTCTTATATTACTAATCGGGTAAGTCTGCTTTTCTGCTTGATTCCGCTAGCCATTCCTCTCTGGAAACGCTTGGCCACTCTATTGCTATTGTCGCCTTCCAGCCCGCCCTTGGGTGGCTTCCTGCCTTCTATTCCAATAGCCCTGCCTCCATCAATAGCAGCCCTTCTTCCTTCAACGGCAACCGCAGGGGATATTTTCACAAGAGCAGCTCCCATTCCGACCTTTGCTACTGCTATCGGGTATGCACTTCTAAATTAAGCAGTTGATGCCCTGATCCCGGGAATAAGAGAACTTTCTCTTCCAGGTATTCACTCATCCCCTCTCAGTGGCAAGAGTGAGTAGATAGCAGAAGTTCTTTCATTCCTCATTCCTGGGATATTAGTGAAGCTTGCCCATTAGGGGTGTTCTCACCTGTGCTATCAATAAGAAGGAGCCATTTCCCTGGTAGGCTAAGCCAGAAAGAGAGAAAGAGAAAGAGAATGTTAAAAGGCTATGCACCTTGGTGCAGAGCGAGGATTGGGATAAGTTGAACCCGTTCTCTTTAGTTCTATTTGAACTAAGCCGAATCGCTATCTCTGGAACCAAAGTCGTACTCTCTTTAGCCACCGGCTCCTAATGGTTTGCTCTTTAAACCACCAACAGGTCCTATTCCGACAACACTGAAAAAGGGCTCTCTCCCTCTCAGTTGGTCAGTACCTTAAACTAATTAGCCATTTCCAAGCTGCTCTTTCATAAGCTGTGATGGCTCTTTTGAATAAACGGCATAGTCTATGTCATCTTCCTTTTGCCCAGAGGAGCATTCGACTGAAGAAGTATGCCATTAGTAAGACTCTCTAGAAGCCTTAGGAGCAATGGAGTCTGGTGAGGTAGCTCTTGTCTCTTGGTCAGCTGTTTCCGCTCGAGTGAAAATGCTTTCTGGGGTCCTTGGGTGAGGTTTAATAAAAAGTCAAGTAGGGCAGCGGTGACCGCGAATGGCTATAGTTCGTCACTCGCGGTATAAATAAAAGTCAGGAGCTTTCCTAAGCTAAAGCGCTTTCTAGTTTGAGAGATGGAAATGCCTAATCAAGTAGCCAAGAATCATCGATTTCGGAGGAAGAACCCAGCTCCAGGGGAAATGAATTTAGGAAGGATCCGATCCCAAGTGACATTGAATCAGTTGGGGTATAAGCGCTGCTATTTCAGCAGTTGGTGTTGGAGGAGTGAATGCCAGTCGAAAGGCGCATCTATGACTTAATACCGAATTTGCGGCTCGATCCCGCGAGAAATTTTTGATTGAACGAAGCCAAGGGGCGAACGGGAAATGCTTTAGGGAACAACCAAGTACCATCCGACAGTCTTGAAGAGTGAAAGAAGCAGGTATTCATAAGCAAGAGGTCCTGGGACGACAGCTCAAAATCGTACATTTCGCTTTGTCTGCCAGACCCTTAGTTCAAGCAGCAAAGGGGAAGGAGGCCTATCGAAGTCACTTTCCTAGGTTAAGGTAGGTTCAGTGCCCCAGGGTGAGAAGAATCGGTAGTTGTTAGACTAGCTCTGGCTTTCTGAATGAGTTTGAGTTGGGCTTACGAGCCCTTGGCTTCTCCGCAAAGTTGGACCTGGCTAAGCCTATTGAAATATTGGACCGTAAGCCTACCTATGGAAATCTCGCTTGCTTGGAACAGAACTATTAGAGCTAACGGCCGCCGCCTTGGAATCAGTTCTCCTAACGGCTTTCACTATTCAATCCCAACCTTCAAAGTTCCTCGGTAGGGGCATGAAATGGAAGAGAAATGTAAATTGTTCAATCTTTTTTTGGGGAGTTGGGCTTGCGGGACAGAAGCTCTTGATTCAGAGCTTTGTTTGGGAAGTTGGGGAGTAAAGATCTTTTCCCGATGAAAGCAACAATTCACCCGTCCCCGGGCAAGTAATCGCACTCAAACATTCGGAATCGGAGCTGGACTCACCTTCAATGGGTGAGACCGGACGGACTCAGGGGATGAACGAGACACAAGAGAAGGAATGTGATGTAGATTTCAACAATGTTGAGAGTCTTTCTCGATGAGGCCAAATGAATCGCAGGCTGTCATCAATTCACATGGGTCAAAGAGAAATTGACGTAAAGAAAGAAAGAACGGAAACCCGCTTCGATTCTAGCTGTCGATAAAGCTACGAGGCTACCGACTAAGCTGGAAACTAGATAGATCTCAGATAGAAGCGGGACGAGACGGAAGTGATTTGGGACTGTTTGTTAAAGAGCGACATACGGCAAAACAAAGAGGTCGAGAGAAGTAGAAGAAGAAGAAGAAAATGAAAGTTGCTCAGTCAGATAAAGAACCGGTGGGCAAAGAAAAGAACTCAGGTTCAGAGGTTCCTTGGAAGAAAAAGTCGTCGAGGAAGATCCAGTTGGAGAAGAAGAAAGACAAGCAGCAGGCGTGCGGGCAAAGAGAAAGAGGACAATGAAAGCTGGTGCCGTTGGCCTGACCCGGTAATAGCTATCAGTCTTTCTCTGCCCTGCCTTATCTTCTTTCACTCGATCTACACTACCTCCATGTATTGATATTGGGTCGGCATTGGAATCCGCTATCGAATGGGTTTCACTCATAGCTGTAGGAGAAGTGCCCGGTCCTCCGTTCCTTGGGACAAGTCTTTCTACGGGATGTTCCTTTCCTCGATCGGTCTTTCTTTCTTCTGTTTTCTCTTCTTTCTCGTTTTTGACATTTCATTTATTTACAGGGAAATGCTATTTGCTAGTTTTCTCGTTTATGGAACTCGTTGCTTCAAGACGAGCTATATACTTTACGCGAGTATAAGAGGCTGCAGGTGAGTTTCAATGGCTATGGGCGGAAGCTTCACAATTACGATTTCCAATCGCTAAGGAATGAATAGCTTTAACTAGTTTGCTAGTTTGAAACTAAACTCATTAATCCTTAGATGAATTCTGAACTCTCCGACTTGAGAAACTCGATTCCCCGTAACATAAACAGAATTGTACTGATCGAAACATCTGTAACTAGATTATCCAATCTCTCGTTTTTAGTCCACCTTTGATTTTGCTTTTGACATACGATTTTCCCTGAACACGAGATTCATAGACACATCCTATTAACTCCTATAGCCTTGCGGTACAAATTCAAATTACCATGCACGAGCCTCTTCGGAGCGGAGACAAAAGCAGCTTTGGGGAAAATGTTTTGACCTGCGTCTTGCCCTTGCCCGATCAAGAATTGGAAATTGTAAGGAAGACCTGTCTAGTTTCAAACCTCCGGAATGAAGCTAGCTATCACTCTTTTTATCTGCCAATTGATCGAGATGATTCCCGCAAGACCCTTTTTTATGAAAGAAAGCTTGAAACCCATTTCCACCTAGATAGCTAGATAGAAAAGAGGCCAACAATTCCTTCAAGACTTGACGATATGATCTTTTCTCTTGTTGAAGAAGTGGAGTTTGCTGCTATCGTAGATAAGAGTTAAGGAATTGATAGAGCTGAATCCAATCCCCTAGCGAGTTCAGCTGCTGCCGAGCCTGTGTCAGGAGTAAAGTCTTTGTCTTAGTGAGTGAGTTCAGTGACTGACGATGTTGGAAGTCGTGTATGGGTGTCTGATGTACTGTGTAACTGGTGGAGAACCATTGGCGATAAGGGCCAATTGACTTAACTGAATTGAAATCGTAGGTCTCGGATTCTATTCCGTCTGTTAGTGTATAAAGATCCATACTCAGGCTATTCCCTCTCTTAGTCGATTAGGTATGTGTATTATTGAAAGTCGTGTAATAAAGTTCCATTTCCATCTTCCTCATTTTCCTTTAGACTCTTTCTTTAGTTTACCTCTTCACCCTACGAAATGAATTAGCTTTTTCTGTCTTCGTTGATGGAGGGTATGGGTTTATAGGTCTATCACCAGTGGCTTCTCGTCTTATTGGTCTAAGATCCCTTCCGTAACCAGTTATAGTAGTAGATTCCTTCTGTCCTTCGGTCGGTAAGGGCATCAGCGGAATCTTCTTTCGGTTCTAGCTCCTGCCGCAGCAAGTAAGAATTCTTCTCTCGAAGCAAGTACTTTTTTTCATTTTTTCTTGACGAGTGAAGTGACCTATTGGGTCACGAAGGCTATAAAGTTCTTGTTGACTTACATTGAAATCCTTACACTTGAATAAAGTAGGAAAGAAATTACGTAAATAAATAGTATGCCCCCTATCCCGTATTCCATCTATCTCTTAGTCTGCCTAGCCTTCCAATCGGCTAAGGTACCTTGAATTTGTAGGTAAAGTAGTTTTCCCCTAGAAAGTCCTTCTTTTATCTTTTCTCAGGGAATCAATCAATCCTTTCGGGCGCGGGGCTGGCTTTTGTTTGTGTTTGAGGCCTATCTCATTTCCCTATCGCTTATTCGTAGCCGGGTCCATTGCCTTAGCTTTTAGTTGCCCTGTCCGTCTCGTAGTTCGTTAGCTAGCGTTCTAATCCGGTTAGGTCGGAATTCCTCTCAAAGTGTGAATCCGGTCTTTCGAAGTAGAAAATTGCGTATGGTAAGTAGTCCCCTAGCGCTTATTCGTCAAAGCAAAGGGCGATTGCCTTATAGCTCTAACTCCTCAAGTCAAGTAAGGGTTGAAGTCCTGAGACAAATAGCTTCAAACTCCGGGATCAGAAAGAGAACGAAGAGAAATAGAAATGCCTGCAAAGGGGAATTACACTATTGGGACTCTTCCTCTTACTTATACTCGATCTAGGGAAAC
Source organism: Elaeis oleifera (assembly GCA_000441515.1). Taxonomy (NCBI): domain Eukaryota; kingdom Viridiplantae; phylum Streptophyta; class Magnoliopsida; order Arecales; family Arecaceae; genus Elaeis; species Elaeis oleifera. The sequence continues at coordinate 39,517 of KE507668.1, forward strand.
TGAAACTCATATTGGGTGGAGGACACCTAGAACTTAGAACTACTGGTCCTATCAAGAACTTGTCTTTTCAAAACTTTCTTCCGTACTGGCCGGGCAAAGGGATTCTATAAGTCTACCAATAACTAGAGGGAAAATGGTTTGGCATTGAGAGAGAACTTCTTTGACAGTGTAAGATACGATTCCTGATACCGAAGGATCATTACCGATAGCAATGGGGTTAGGCGCCCTCGTCATCCTATAATATTTTTATGCTTAAGGTCGGACTACGAACCCACATCTCCCATGTTCCTTAGAACCTGGAAAACCACCGGATAGCCTATCACCCTACGCCATAAAAAAGCACTTTATAGTCTCGTCTTGCTTAAACTAAGGCTAGCTTGTCTAGGATTAGGATGCCTACTTCCCTATTCCCTAAATGTCGAAAAGGTTTGAAAAGCAGAAAGTTTCTCAGAAATCTATCTCGCATTCTCAACTGGCGATGGACTCACTTGAGGGATCTTCTGAAAGGAAAGGCTTGAAAAACGACTGCTCCTCCTTCATAGTCTTACCTTTTTTCTCCAACACTAGATGGGCGGCTTACAACTGCCACTGGATCGAAGGCAGAAAACGATATGCCCTTACTACTACTACCTTAGGACGCCACCCCTTCCAACTAGGTAGGCTTTTTCTCGAAATGCAGAAGATGGAATAGAACTTGATGTAGGGGATTCGATTACGACTGGCTGGCTTTCAAACAAACTGGTAAAGAGAGGAGCAAAGCCATAAAGATCATGACCAAGCCAAAAGAAAAGACCTGACCATAGAGACCGACTTCTCCCTTTATCCTTTCTCTCTTACGAGATAAACCTAAAAAAGCTTCTCTCCATTTTGAATGGAGGATTGGATCACAGTCCCCAACAAGAATTGGACAGGAAACAAGAAAAAGTGGAAAGAGAGGATTTGATTAGCGCGCCTTCTGCCTGTCCTTTCCTGACTCTGTCGATGGTATGCTTGATGATAGGATGGTAGGATTGATGGTATGCCTGAGATGGCAGTCTTTCTCCTTGGCTTGTACTGGAGATTGCCTTTTTGTTCGAAATCGATATCTTCCTATTGCCTTTGAGAAAGGGAACGAAGGAATTCCGTCTGTTGTCACAAGAATTGTTCAAGTTGAATGCGAATAATCGATTGAATCCGATCTTTGAAGGCTTGAAGGAATATCCGATGTTGGCGGTAGGGGCGTGGCTTTAGGAAATGTGTCTTTCTTTCGGCTTGGTCGATCAAAGAGTAAGCTTTCCCTATCAGCTGTAACTAGAAATATCTTAAGCTTAAGAAAGAACAAGGCTAGGATGAATTAGCTAACGAATGCCCCTATCCTATGGAAATGCTTTCATAAACTCTGATTGCTCTTGCCGACTCTGAACGAATAGTTAGCGGTGAAGAAGAAAATAAGTAGTTGTTGCTTCTTGGCAGTTAGCTCTCCAGGTCTTTCCCCTCGCCCTTAGGGGTAGAAGCCCCTAAGCTAGGAGTTCCCTAAGGCGGGAGGGAAGAAAGGGGATAGGGGGATTACATGCTCATACTATAAAGTTAACCAATCTTAAAATGGGTGAATTGGTTAGGTTTCGGAACATTGGTCAGGTTCGATTGAACTGACTTAGTTCCCTGTGTTCGGCTAACGCAAGCGCCTCCAAAACTGGTTTCTCATTCTCAAGAAAAATCTTGCCTCTCACTTGCACCATTGCATGTTGGAAGATCAACATTTTGCTATTGTCAAGATGTTATTGAAAAAATCAGACATCGTCTCTCTTCATGGAAGAAAATGATTGGCGGGCGCTTGATTCTTATCAAACATGTTCTTTCCACAATTCCCATTCAAATTTGATCTGTAATGTCTCCTCCCATCCCAGGAAAGGACAAAAAGGATTTTTGCAGACTTTCAAGTGAATTTGGGAAGAGAAGATACTGGGTATCCTGGGACCAACTTCCCACCTTTCCTTGTTATACGAGCTACCTGCGTGCGGTACCCAAAGGTCGAGTGTCTTACGTTAGTCTTTCCTCTCCTGCTTTCAATAGCGCTAAAGCCGTTGGTCGCCTCTCCTTATCAGTCGAGTTTCTTCGCTCCTCTCCTTATCAGTCGTCATATTTCATTGAGCCTCGGATTTACAGTCTTCATTCCCGCATTCATTCGAGTCTCAAAGTCCCTTACTTTATCAAGTAAGCAAGCCTAGCCCCTGCGACACCGTCACCCCTAGGATTTGAAGCCGGGCTACCCCCACTTTCTTTCTAGTCGATGTACCGTTGGTTAGGATCAAGGAGATTGGAACGTAGATTGGCTTGGTGTGAACAAATGGTAATCAGAATTTCTTTTATAAATGAATTCCATCGACCTTACTAACACAAGTAAGCCGCATCGGACTTAGGAGCTACTGGCAAGTTCCTTTCTCCTAAACGCCCTCAACAACTCTACCTGCGGGACCAAAGGATTATTAGGCTAGTCTACTTACACAATTTCTTCTCCCGCTCCGCCCCCTGAGCTTCGTAAACGACACTATCTAAACTAAAGAGAAAGAGCAACTCCCCACCCGCGGACTATCGGCCTTCCCACCTCTGGACTAACAATCCAGTCTCTTCGCTCCAAGCCAAGTCTTTCACTCGCACCTCTTGGTCTAGATACCGTTGTAACAGTCTAGCCTAAACACAACCCTCTAGCTCCAAGCCTTGTATTCCACCCGTATCCTTCGCTGGAGCAACTGCATTCCGTGCCGTCCCCCACACAGGTCACTCCTATCTCCTTGGAAGTCTATCTCCCTAGTTCTCCTCTGCCTGTCTAAAGGGCTACTTTGTGCCTCAACTAATCACTCGAGCGTCTGAAAGCTGTAAGAACGCAGTCCAGTCTCTGAAACCGAAACTTATTACCTTTTGTCGCCTCAAGAACTCTAGCAGAAATAAAGTCAACGCTATGCCCCTTCGCTCGAGTCTATCTGCCGAGTCTTAGGAGAAAGGGCTTGCTTGAGAAACTTCCTTCCTGCGGTCCCCTTTCCACAAGGTCTGAAGCCATTGTAGCTGCTCCTGCACGCATTGATTTAGCAACTTCAAATCTCCACTTATCAGTAGCAGTTGATCTACCCCTCTCCTCTCCAACTCACTCGAGCTACTTCGTGCCTCGGACTATCGCTCTTCAGCCCACGGCATGGATCAAAGGAAGAACTTCATACGTTTGCAGCTCCCGCTGAAGCAATTGATTTAGCATCTTCAAGCCGTAAGAAGGCAGTCCAGTCTCTGAAATCTACACTTCAAATTCAAAGCTCAATTACATGACCTGTGTCAGTCCCTTCTCTCCTCTCGTTATCACTCGAGCATCTTCAAACCTCTCCTTATCAGTCGAGTGGCTTCGCTCCTCGGATTTACAGTCCTTCCGTGCCGCAACCGCTGCGCCCCTGCGGTACCGGCTTCCCTCTCAAAAAAAGTATGTAGCTGCTAAACACCCTTTCCTTTCTATCTGCTTGTCATAGTACACTACTCTTTTGAGCTATCTCATTCACTCTCGAAAGAAGTATTCGTATTCAGAAGAAGGCTAGCTATACAGGGGAAAAGGACTCTATTAAATTCATTTCACCGACACGTAATCTATCTAAAGAGCGTCTTCAAGCTTCACGTAGTCCTGTACCCCTCGCTACAAGTATTCCGCTCGTTCCCTCTCTACCTTTCGCTTCGTAAACTACGCTCTTACCCTTACGGTCGCTTCCTTTGGTCGCCTCTCGCTCCAAGTATTCCACTCGTACCCTGTCAGTTGAGCATCTTCTTCCCTCTCCCATAGGTCGAGTTTCTTCAAACCTGAAGACCTGATTCAAATCTTACGACTGAACTCTTTTCTGTAGACGGATTTCGATACGTATCTTAATAGCTTTCAAAAAGAGTTAGAGAAGCTTATGCCACTTTTAGAAATAAAGAAGTTACGGAGACGAAGTGGTAGAGCGAAGGGATTTAGCAGATGCTCGACCGCAAGGGAAGAGGGGGGAATGCGTTCTGAAATATCAACCATAATACCGGAATTTAAGGGGAGAGAAAGTCATTTTATTAACAAAATGTTACCTTCTTAGTGAGCAGAAGTCGTCCGTATCAAGTAGGCAACCAAGGGTTGTTTAGGGAAGAAAGAACAGACTATTTAATGCTAATAAGTCAAATACCCGGTATTCGTAGACAAAAGCATACTATTTGATTACAGTAAATGAGCAAAGGAAATGAAAAAGCTTGATAGCATGGGATTTGTAATAAAGAGTGTTCCTTGCTTGTTACCGCTCCGTGGGAACCCGGCAATCGTAGACTTTATCTTGACTATTGGGATAACTTTCATATTTGACTAGTAGAGCAAGGAATTATACAAGAGAATTGTAGGAATACATTTCATTATCCGACTAAAGGCTAGCAGGACTGAATGCTTAGTACGCTACCCGGAAAGAGGTATGTGGGAAGGAAGTAGCCTTTCGACTGACTTTAGAAGGCCTTGAATTGAGAGATGTAGGAATTCTGAGACAAGTATCCAAATAAGAAGCTGTAAAGACTAGTTACGGAGTGAAATAACCCGAGTTACTAGGAGAATCAAGACAAGCAATACAGGCGCTGGAGTCAGCGGGCTTTGTTTAACAGAAATATTATAGGATAGAAAGATAAAAGGTAAAGACTAGTTACCTAATAACATACTCTTTTGCGGAATCGAGAAATCTGTTATTAGCTTATTCAAAAGTCCAATAGTAAATCTATTATACAAAAAGGTAGGAATACATATATATTGCATAAGCTCTAGTTTCTCTTGGTATTCCCACTCGAAGAAAGCAGTCTACTCATTGAAGGGGAGAGATCTTTTATAATTACATTTTCTTTCTCGAAAAGAAGTCAAGTTTAAGCCTAATCAGTTTCAGTTCTTGTTGAAGGGGAGAGAATCTTATCAAGAAAATGTTATAACAGTAAGAAAGCAGTCTATAGTGAAGAGGAGAGAGTTTGACTTTTATAATGAGAGTTGGTAGTTGGCTTACGTTCCTGTGCTTCGGTTTAGTTTACTCTTTTCCCTAGGATTTGTAATAAACAGAGAGGTCTTCAATGAAGTAGGAAGGAAGGAACTTCTTGCACAATTGAAAGAAAAGGCCTCTTTCAAATAGGGGAATGGGAATGAGTTGGAGCTCGGTTCTCTAAGTCCGGGCAGATCAGATTGGAAGGTCAAATCCTCAAGTTCACCATAAGATAAGTAAGAATATATAAATAAGCTCTTTCGGATTAGAGAGGTAGGCCAACACTCTTTTATTATTTGATTCGCATAAAGCTCAATTATCATTGAACCTTACTTCTTCCATGGAGATTCATAAGGACTTTAGGGGCGGAGTGCATATTTTCAAAAGAATGCACCGAGCCCTCACTGGCTAGCGTTTGACTTGAAGGAAGGCTTTCAACTAAAGACGTTAGGCTACCCGAAGTGCAAAGATTTCCCCTTCCTTCCCTATCAGAAAGCTATCAATCAAGTAATTGAGTCCAGCCAGCTTCTTTCTTTCATTCCATTCCGGTAAGCAATCCAGGTCAGCAAGGAACTATGGTTATGACATTCCTGGAGCGAGAGACAGAGAGGAATGACAGAAGCCGGTAGCAACTTGCCTAGCTAGCTTCCTTTCCTGGCTTTTCTTCCCTCTGTCTTCTTGTTTTTGTTTCAATGTAAAGGGAATGACTTGCAAGCAAGAGCTTTCCTTGAAGGAAATGTTTTACTTGCGAGTAATTACCAAAAAGTTGGGTCTTGCTTTCATTTAAGGAAAGAGATAGGTTAACACTTTTCACTGTCTTCGCAAGTAATAACGTTGACACTAGGTAAGCTATCCCAATCTTGTGTGTCCTTCTCCCAAACTGGTTACACTACGGAGTAAGCTCTCACGCCCGCTTTTCTTGGTTTTATCTGACAACCAGGACAGTCAATCGGAAAGCTTTCCGGACTTAGCCTGCAAGTGTAAGTGCCGGTGAATGACGTACAGCTAAGCCTTCTCCTCCGCTCCGGGAGCAGTGAACTGTGCATTATGCAATCGAAATCCAATCGAGAGAGAAAACCATAAACTGGCTTGTCTTGACTGAAGACACCTTTCACTAGTTCATCAGCTGTCTCAGTTATGAGTCCGCTCTCTTGTCTTTTCTGTCTTCAGGAAAGCTATCCTATCTCTATCTCTCTCAAGTGAGATAGAGATAGGATAGCTACGGGAACTTCTTCGATGGCGGTAATCCTGGATCAAATCGCTCTATTACGACACTAGCAAAGAGGATCAAGTCCTAAGGCTTTCTCCGATCCGAAGATAATAAGTAAGCCAAACCTTCATCTTCACCTTCC
>KE507668.1:45873-50873 GCA_000441515.1 Elaeis oleifera
AGTACTCATCTCTTCTTCTGGGGAAGACCCTTCATCTTACCAGGGAGCCAGCCGTGCTCTTTCCCTCGTGGTCTCTCCAGAGCTAGGGGACATAGATTGCTCGGATTCTTCGTTCAAAATGAAGACCAGGTGCTCATACCCAACAACGGAAAGAAAGTCAGACTTCGAAACTAAGACAAAAACGCTTTTCAGCATCATTCAGATCGAGACAGTCCAATCGAATAACCTAAGGGCCCTCAAGCGGGCTTCTTTTGTTTCAGGGCACTACAAGTAGTTCTTAGGCTAGGCTGCGATTTTACACCCTTCGGTAAACCCGGAGTAAAGGGACAAAGAACTGATGTAGGGGTTGCCGCTCCTTAGTTCATCTCTCGGTAGAACAAGGCACCTATGCGGTGGGTTCGACTCCCACAGGAGCGCACATTTCCAATCGAATTGGTACTTTTCTTGATTCTGAGTTCTTGCTGTCCATTACTGATTCTTTAGCGATGTAAAGCCATCAGGCAGTAGACCGGCAAGGGAACGGCTGTCTCGGTATTCGTTCTTGAATCAGTGACTGAGAGTAAGGGCTAGTGATCAGTAAAATCAGACTAGTGGGGCATCTTGCTTTTCTTTCGTAGTAAGCAACTCTCTTTATAAAGCTCTTTCTTTATCGAAGTAAAGAGTAGTTCCTCTTGTTGAAGTCGTTCCTCTCCTTTTAGGTAAGAATAGGGCAGGAAAAAAAGAGTCAAAGCTCAAAGGCGTATCATTGGCATTGGTCGGGCCAGTTCCCCTCCTTGTCTTTCTTGTAACTTACTTAGAAGTTCTTGGCCTCCGCCCTTTCTAAAGCAGTTTTCTTCCCTTTCCATCGTACTCGGGTCGGGCATCACCCTTCTCTCTTGCTCGAACAGAAGGCGCATTCACCTACTCGCACTGGGACCTAATCTACATCACACCTAGAGCCCGGATCCGGTAAGGTACGGCGAAGGTCTTAGGCACCTACCAACGCCCTAAATCGAGGGGTCGTCATTATATTTATATAGCAGCCAGCTTACTGTAAGCCGAACGAGGACGATAGTGATACCTCGTCTAGATAAAAGAGGTTAAGGTTAGATCACGGGGATAAGGGTTCGGTTCGCTTTCTATTCTGCCAACTTCTACTCTGCGGTTACCGGCATAGCGCTGCTCTTTGCTTTTTGGCGAAGGTTATGCTTAGTTTCCATTATACTCTGGAGAACTACTGGTACCGGACTAGAAAGACAGACAACATCTTATGAGAAGGGCCTGTAGCTCGATACAATTTTAGGCCAGTTCCTTACTTGCCTACGAAGAAAGGGGCAGACGGATTCGGCCATTTACTACCGCTAGAATAGAATCAGACTATACTACTGAGGGTTACCCACGCCCACGACTAAGGGGATAGCAAGAGCACTTGCCTAGCCTTCTGGAAAGGAGATAAAAAGTACACTACCTTTCTCCCATCGGTACAGGCCTCTATATATGATGGAGCAGTAGTCTTTCACTGTCTATCCGAACTTTCTAGTATCTCTGCATGACCCCCAAGCTCCATCACAGTTCCTTCTCAATGCAAGGGAACTCTAGAGCAATTACTAAGTTCAAACCCGACAACCTTCCCCTTCGAGAAGAAGGTATAATGAAGTCCTATTTTTGACCTCGGAGTTATGCGCTCTCCTTAAGTTCGATAATGACCCTCTGCTCTGGTGCAGCTTTCCCTGCAAGACGTCCCCTTTCTCCCTCTCCCTCCACTTGTCATGACTACCCTTACCTTCCTATACCTACCGGTATAGAGACTTCCTCTCACTCCTGGAGTGAAGCAGTTTGGTTCGAGATAGGAGTGAAAGCGGCTGGAAAGCTAGGGAAGAAGCTACATACTTTCCGCGAAAGTGGAAGGTTCGATAGGACAGGACCAGGCTTCCGTCTAAGAACAGGGGTGGATTTCATCGAAATGAACTGAAAAGAGGAAAACATTTCTCTTTCTTTCCGACCAAATCGCTCAGAAAACGCCTTATTCTATGAAGAATAGAGTACTGCCAACTCAAACTCCTCCTCTCAGGGCCTTTTCAATTATTAAGGACTTCTGAGAGGAGTACTGAAGTGGAAGGCAGGTAATCCAATCAACTTAACACTAGACGTCAGTCACACCCCCATTGAAACTCCCATTTCCTAAGTCGAAGGCGGAAAAATGATTCACTGCTGCGTGGAGCCCTGCACTGTATTTCGCTATTGGACGGTGTAGGGGGCTGTGAGAGACGAAAAGGAGAAAGATACGATACTTCTTTCGCCGATCGGCTTGAAAACTTAGATAGTCTTTGAATTAGGATTGGCAGAGGAAATTCGAAAGAAATCGCATGACGGACAAGCCAAGAAAGAAAATAGCTAGAAAAAAATCCTTCTGAAAGGATGCTTTTTTCCCTTCTTTTCAACCATAGTTGGCTTTCTTCACACTTGTAAAGCTTGGCGCGGAGCACTTTCACTGGAAAAGAAAATCGGAAATCTTTGAATCTTATTTCACATTTCTCCTATTCTCGGCTTTTTCAAGTTAAGTGAGCCGAAAAAGCAGAAAGAACTTACGGCTTTTTAGATCATTTCTAAATGATAGAAGAACTATCGATGTAGGATCTCTTTCCCCAACCAACTAAGGGAAAGAACCTCCTCCTAACAATTGGAATAGGTTATTATGTGTACTCAAGAACGCAAGAGAAGTGCTTGTTCAATGGAAAGACGGGCCTACAATCCAACTATCCAAATTCTTGACCTCTATTTCTATCTATACCGATACAAAATTTCTTGAAAGGAAAAAGCGAATTCTGAGACTTCGTTCGTTCATCTTGGTTTTCATCATCTTCAGCTGATGGATTGAATAGGCTTTTTATACACAAGGTTAGTTTGTTAGTTTGGATTGATGAGGTCCCTTTCCTTCTTTATTTTATCATTGTCGCAGCTTTCGACATAGATAAGGATAAGGGAATTCTGCCATACTATCCAATTCCACTGATATTGAAAAGCGCCTTTTGTAAAAAAGTTTGACACAGCTTTGATAGTTTTGACTTTTACATCACGCGGCTTGATCTAGCCTACGCAATCAAGATCCCAATTGATGCATCAGCCATCTCAGCTGAATGGGGCAGCTGCCCAACGCCTCCTTCGATACTGAATCTCTATCATGTTTCTTTCTCAAGCGCTCCGTCACTCCTTTTTTTGCATGCCTACTCCGATTGGGCTGGTAAACCGTGATGACCGTACCTCTTTCTATTGGATATTTTTGATCTTGGTGGCAGAGTTGGATGCCTGGAGATCAACTATCACCTATATTCAAAAGGGGCCCGATCGACGGAAGCTGAGTATCGTGCTGCCTCAGCTGCTGAATTCACTTGATTCCAATCTCTCCTCAGTGAACTTGGGAGTTCTATTACCAAACCTCCCTTCATATACTGTGAAAACATTGGCGCTACTTATCTGTGTGCCAAATCCTGTTTTCCATTCTCGCATGAAGCACATTGCCATTGATTATCATTTTGTGCGTGAGACAGTCTTCTCTTCTAACTATAAAGGGTTGCTTCAAGTTTCAAGTGTATTATGTCTCAACCAAGGATCCACTCGAAACTCGCTGATGCTTTCAAAAATCATTCTCTAGGCAACGGTTCTAACTCTTACGGTCCAATCTTTTTTCTCAAATGGGAGCACCCTCTTTTTGGGCATATAAGTTATATTGATATGGTATGGACCCATCTAAAAAAATCTTGGCTAGATAACCAACTAACAGAGAGACATTCTCTCCTTTCACTTCGGACTCTAGAGATATGGTTGTCATTTTTTTTTAATTGCCTAAATGTTGTATCCTTATATTGATATATAAAATATACAGTTTAGATCAATGCATGCCTTTCATTTACATGATTCTTTTCTATTCTTTTATACTCCTATGATCCTGTGACTGGACTGGGCCTAGGCAGTGAAGGGTCTCGTCAAGACAGACCTATCGAGAATATACGAAGGGGAAGGGCGGGCTGGTTGCAAATGTTCTTTGGCTAGTCAGGGGAAAGCTAAGGTCATTGAGTCCTAATAGTAAAGCAAAGCAGGCAAAGAAGAGAAAGGAAGGCAAGACAAGAAATCACTACCGCTCCGGGGTAGAAGTCAGTGCAGTTTTCTTGAATAAGTTGAAAGGAAGCTAGCCAAGGAAGTAAGGTACCAATGCTTTCTTTCTACTAAGAACCATCCCCTCGCTCAGTCCAATTGGTTCTCTCTCTTGTCTTTCCTATCTCGTAGGGAGAGAAAGCCGGGGTTTGATAAAGTTTGACGATTGAAATGGACGGCTACGAAGCAAAAAGGCATTTATGAAGCTTGGCAAAGGAAGAACCCAAGCCCACTACGTCTATAAGGGAGGAGTTAGGGTTCCATTCTTTGATACTGGGGCCGATCCAGGGGGCGGTAACTATTGAAATTAGCTCGTTTGGAGAAAATCAGGGACATAGTTGAGCTATAATCTTCCTCGTAGGGGTATTTCGGGGAGAAAAGTACCCTCTTGGCTGGCACGATCATTTTTGGCATAGCAATCCTTGGATGTAGGCAGCAGTTCTGTTCTGTTTACAGTTAGGAGTTGAAAGGCTTTTTTCGATTCCGCGCACGAGTCAATATACAACAATTTCTGAGCTTGCCCAGTTTCGGCAATGAATCCTAACCTCAAGGTGCTTTGAAGCCACTTTTTCTAAGTTTTCCACGACTCTCTCCTCAGGTGCAGATGAATAAGCGATGTGATGTTCTCAACTTAAGAAAAAGAAGTTGTTTCAACATAGAAATCCCTGTGACCCGACAGAGGGGAACAAAGTCAAAGTAAATAAGTAGACTGGTCGAGAATCCGTCTTCTTTTTTAGGAATGGAAAAGTGGTGCTATCTGCTATCGCCTATCATATAGTCGATCAAGACTCCTTTTAGCGGACATTGCTTCCACTTGAATCGAAATTGTCTGGGTTCTGGGGCAGCTGTCTACTATCTAGGTAGAATGA
>KE507668.1:55873-69175 GCA_000441515.1 Elaeis oleifera
ACTAAAGATGCTACGTGACGCTTCATATGCGGATACAAGGGGAAGGGTTTTTTAAAGAGTGGCTTTAGAGAAAAAGTCCTGTTCCGGTAGCAGGCGCTGTTGACTTCTAGGCGCAGGTGCTGTGAAAAATCTCAGGCAATAATACTCGAGGGCTCTTTGTCGTAGAAATCCTATCTCTCGGTTATGGGACTCGAGGGAGGTCGAAGTCAGGAAGCGGTTAGCGGGTCAGTCTTGCTTATTAGTTAAAGCAACCTCTACTATTTGTAAGGGCTTCTGTAAGGGCTTTCCCGCTGGTGACAAAACTTCTTTCGTCCATCTCCGTCTGTGAAAAGCATTGGCATTTTAAGTATTCTACTTCCTTCTCTTCATAATCCCTATTCAACAAATTGCTTGCTTGACTTCTTAAGGTGGCTTTCAGTTCCAGTAACTGTGGCTCTTGCTTGAGCCGGGAAGTAGAGAAGGCACAGAGGTGAGTTCAGTATACGAAGGTACGGAAAATGGACAGGTTTCCAGTAAGGCGAGTAAGAGAAGGTTAGAGAGAACTGTTGCTTTGACATGACAAAAGAGAAGGGTTTGCCTTTTAAAAGATTAGTAGAATAAATAGATATACGTGAAATGAGCCCTCTTTCTCCTTTCTTCCAATGGCCAATTCACCACTTCACTTACTTACTTACTTCATACCGGCTTGAACAAGGAAAATAGCACTAGAAAAGCAAATAGATAGAGTACGAGACAGAACTAAATAGGTTACGAGTGCGGAGTAGCGAAGGGGCTTTGAGGCAGGCAAGGATGATATAGCCAACTCGAACATTAACAGGGCAGAACATAATCCTCAGGAGTCTGCAGACTTGGCGCCACCTCCACAGGAGGTTAACACAGAGGCCTGCGCCTCTAGACCGGTGGGTAAGTCTTCAACTTCCAAGAACGTGGAGGCCAACTTAAAGCCACAGCATGTGACTCGAGCAACAAAGTGCACACGAAGGCCAACTCCGTTAAACCGGGTGGAATACAACTCCAGGAGCAAAAGCAGCAGAGGTGTCGTCTCCAGCAGCTCCGGCAGGGGAGGGCCTCACAGAAGCAACAGGTTTCCAGATTTCATCCCCAAGCCTCATAGTCTACTCAATCCCCGGCTCTCAGCCAGAACGTGCGGATGAGGAAGCACGAATGAGAGGAATAAGGGTCGCCCATGAAGCAATCCAAAGGTTTCGGCAGGAGTCCCTCGAAGGAGCTGATGGTGAAGAACCAAACACACCTGTATCAGAAGCAGACATGGCAGCGGCACTTGTAGGCAGAGGTCCAACAGAAGAACCAAGTAACTGCTAGAACTGTTGCGTAATCATAGACTGAACCATTTCGGGGTGACACTTCCAGAAGTAGCAGGCTGATCAATGTCTGATGTTAAAGATAGGGTGGACAAAGCTGCAGTGGATCTCGGAGGAAGTCTGCTGAAAAACACCTCGTGGCTGCTGAGAGGATCCATGACTCATACCATTCAACTTATTTTGCTCATTCATCAGTTTTGTAGGATCCTTCCAATGTCTCGTCTGATGGCAGTAAGCGCACTCATCTTTGGCAATCCAAAGATTGGATCTGGTAGTCGAAGGCACAGAAGGAGACTGAAACTGTGGACTAACAGCAAAGACAGACTGCATCTGTGTAGAGGGGAACATAGGAGATTGAAGATCGAGTCTCCTCTGCTATAAACTAACTGACTGCATCTGCAACAGTAGGAAGTGGTGAGCGATGTAATCTATCTCCTATTACTTAATGGCTCAAATTCATCTCGTAAGACCATTAGGAACTGCACAAGTCGTTGCTCCTTCCTCCTGAGACACTATCCAAACTACTCAAATGCACTCGCCCGTCTCTACGGCTCAGCGAGTCAGCCCGGCAGGTCGATACCTTAGAAAGCAAGAAACAAAGCACACATACAACAAGGAAGGAAGTAAAGCTCATGTTATTACACTATCAAACAGGATGGCATTACATAGAAAGCAGTCAAAAGGGGTCAGGGGAGCAAGGTGAGTAAGAATGGGTCCTGTGTCAGCCTACTCGATTAGGCCGAACTCTGGTCTCTCTGTTAGTTGGCACAAAAAAAGGGTGTTATTTCAGGAAAGGCCTGGACCGTCGACTTATCTCGGGTATCTTGGGGTTGGAGTTGCTGACCCCCAAAATACCTTTGTATTGTATTCCGCTTTGCCCTGTAAGAATCTCCTTTGCATGCACACTGCCAGCCCCTATTGGACAAAATCCAAGCCATTGGGTGGAAGGCAAAGACCCTTTCGTACAGTGGGAGATTGGAACTGATCAAGTCGGTTCTAACCGGTCTCCAACTGTTTTGGACGTCGGCCTTTGAATTGCCTAAGCGAACTATGAAATGCATTGAGAGAATCTTCAACCGCTTTCTCTGGGCAGGACCAGAACTGAAAAGATTATTCCGGTCTCTTGCAGGGATCGGTTGAAGGACAAGACCATTATTGGAGATGGTTCGGATACCAATGTTTGGAGTGATATCTGGCTGGACCAAGGCAGGCTACTCGACGTTTTTGGTGAGCGGGTTATCTATGACTCAGGATTCGGCAGAAAGATGAGGGTCTGTTCACTCATACAAGATGGCGCTTTGAACCTCCCTATTCCTACATCGGCAGATCTTATGGACGTCTGGACATGGGTCAGAGATATGGAACTTCCCCGAACTTTTCGACTACACCCGTCGTACCAATGACGTCAGTGACCACACTCAGTGTCGGGGACAGGTTGAATGGTGCTATGCACAATGGAAGTACAGGATGGAATTCTTTCTGGAGCAACAGGACCTGTGGACAATTGTCAATGGGACAGAAAAGAAGGACCTTCAGAGACCAGTTGGAGACCCGGTCACAGTCAGTTGGGAGATCAGAGAAAGGGTGGTCCTGCCCGACCGGCACAGGCCATGTTTGCCTGATATTGACCCATCAACAGCATTGGTTTGGTGCCTGCCGGATAAAGCGATACTCGAACGACTTTTTGAGTGATTCAAATGATGACTGAACAAGGGATGTTTTAGAGCCCAAAGACTTTCGGAGGTTCACGCATCCAGTAGGATTGATAAAATGGTTCAATGCTTCGGACCCCTAGTCACTTCTCCTGCTCGCTTCTTTACCCTTGTACGAAAAATCTAGCTCATAGCAGCACTGCCGAGTTCAGTTACTTAGTATTAGTACAGAGATTGGAACAACTTAGCGCGGGAAGTCCCATATGTTTTGAGTAGGCAAAACGAGCATTTCAATCGGTATTTTAAAACATTTATCAAGATATAGTATTTAAATCGTTCTTTGATAACTATTTTAGGATATATTTTGAATATGGCTAAAGCAGGTTTTCATTTACTGCAGGGTGTTTTACAGAGGGGGAAGGAATGAAACCCATCTCTACAGTTGGCTGATCAAGAATAGGCGAGAGAAGGAAGTCATTGGGCAAGGGAGGAAGCGGAGCTGTCTTTTTAGGCTATTGATCGCCCACTCCCGAGTTCGAGAGGTAAGGATGGGAGGGACAACCACTCTTTGTCGAGCGAGGGCTGGCATCGAATCATTAGCGAGTAGGCCCTCACTCCGTTAACACTACGTGAACTGCTCATTCGAAGGAGAAGAAAGACGATTCCTACTGCGATACTGGAACGAGAACTAAAGGAGTGGGGGGAATATCTACTCGCTTGCTAACTGATAGACAGAAAGAGACTTTTCAATCAAAGAAAGTGCTTGCTGCCCTAGACTATAAAATTAAGCCAATTGCTACCTGACCAGGCAAAGAGTTTTTTAAATCCTCGCTATCGCTCGCTACTGTACGGCTTTACTTCCAACCAGACCAGAGAGTTTTCAATCCCACAGCAGAGTTAAACCGAAAGGGACTGTCAGCTTTCTGCTTCCTGCCCAAACTGACGAGGAAGGCAAAAAACACTTTTCAATCAAGCCAAGCAACTGAGGGCGCTAAGCTCCTACTGCCCGCCAACACTGTACCAACTCTTACACCGACAAAAAAACGAAATCTATCCCAAGTGAGAAGGCAGTGAGGATGAGGAAAAGGCGTAGGTTGGCCTGGGTTCTTGATCTCCAGGTTCACTTCTACTAGTTCATCGACAGTGGCTTGCCCTCCATCTTCCAGCTCTGGGGGAGCGTCTTTGAGCTCGGCAACCTCTTTGGGGACTTGGTCTGCTGTGGCCACTTGCCCAAAGATTCGTGTTAAGACGTCTTCTGGTTCCGACTCCTCATCCGACGATTCATCTTTTGGTAAGGCTTCTGGTTCCGACTCCTTTTCTGATGAATCATTCTCAGATGAAACCTCTTGTTTAGGGCTTTTGGGAGACGATTCCAAGGTTTCTCTTTCCTTTAGAGGAACAAAATCTCTATCCTCTCGTGAACCTCATCCTCCAGTCACGTATTCTACAAATAGAAGATCCATTTCGATGATGAGAATGAGAAGACGAGAAGACAGAGATCCTACTTCTTCACAAGCCTTCTCTAGCACACCCACTCAAAGAAAAATGACTTCTTTGATTCAGGGAAGACTTTGTGAAGAAATCCATGAGAAAAATAAGTTAGAGCAGCTCACCTCTAGCTTATTCGAGTGTGTAAAATCGGGTACTTCCACTCGTGCGCAATGGCCTGAAGAAAAGCTAAAACCAGGAGTAATGCCTTCACTCCATGGGAAAAGAATAATAGCAACTCTTCACCACGAGATAAGAAAGGCAAGGAGATCTCTGTAACAGAGATGCCACCGTTCGAGGAAATTACAGTAAATGGAGAGTATGTGGCTAATCCAATTCACTCACCTTCAGATTTTCACCTTCGGTATTGCACAAGCAGCTGAACTGGACTAACCTAACTCTTTTCTATATCTGTAAAAACAATGGTAATCTGCCAAAGTACCTGAAGGGTCTACAGAATAGCCTCAACGCCATTCAATCGAGTTTGGATAATTTAAACAGACCTGCTACTGAGCATATTGAAATACATCAAGGAGCTGGTGATGTTTCTGATGCAAGCGAAGATAGTCAAAATGAACAATCTTCTGACGTTATCCTGCATCAGACAAATCTTGCACCTCCTGCGTTCCCAACGCTAGGAAGTGTACCCGGCCTACCTTAGGGAAAACACCACCCTTTTGAAGCAATAGAGGTTTTGGAGGAACATATAGCGAACACTTTTGTGGAAGATCCTTTGGCACCTCTGGAGGTTTCAAAAGTAGCGGACTTAGCAGTCCCTACCCGAGTCAAGCTTCATCCTTGCCACCTTGGAAGAAGACCTTCCAACACGACGACCTCAGCTTCACGGTTGTAGCTGGTAGACCCGTCTACCCCGGACGAAGTTCTAAATCTTCCCGGAAGGGAAAATGCATAGCAAGCATGCGGCTAAACTCTCCACGAGAGTTGGCTACATCTACATCGTCGGAAGATGAAAAATTCCACAACGGGGGCGCATCAACGCTCTTGGTGGAAAACCACGTCCTATTCCTATTGACGAGCTCCAATAGACTTCTTTCTTCGGGATTCAATAGTAACTCAATCTACCCATGGAGAATCGACGGCCTCAATGGCGAGGAAGTCGAAGTCGTTTTGGCAAATATGTTAGCAGCCGCTAACACCTATGTTGAAGCTGGACGTCATCCTGTAGCAGCAGCCAATCTGCTACTGTTAGGCTTCACCGGAAATCTCCTAGCATGGTGGGAAAGATTACCAGATGCGGTAAAGTCCTCAATACAATATTCTCACAAGATAGGTCCCGATGGGAACCTACTTCTTCATTCTTTTGGACAGCCGATACCTAATCCGGTAGAAAGCCTTCTTGCCACTATTCGCCTTCACTTCGGTGGTCTCTCAGATGATACAATCAGTAAACACACTGAGATTCTTCTCAATCTGAGGATCAGGCGAGTAGAAGATTACCCTTGGTATAAGAATACCTTCTTTGCTAGAATCTACAAGATTCCAGACCCATTCTCAATTGTCTTGAAGGATCAATTTCTTGCTGGTCTTCAAAAAGGATTCTCGCAGTTAGTGAGAGAAAATCTTAGCGGTTCTCTCGAGAGCCTCCCCTATGGTTGTCTTTTCTCTGCTGTAGTCTGAAACGAAGCACTTCTTTTTCGACTACAGCAGCTCGTTGATCCGCTCACTACTCGTCTTGGCAGGAAGATTGACCTCTCGAATGACAAACTCATCGACCAAACCTCGCATGACATTAGCGGTCTCACTTGCTCGGAACTACCCTCTCTGATCTGAAAGACTGATGCTTGCTCGCCAGGTCAGCCAATGAAAGGTTTCTTTTCTGCTTGACCATCTGTCAATTTCCTTGCTTCCCATAGGGGGATAGAACCAGCTCTGGACATTGAGTGAGCAAGGTTGGGCTTTGGGTTAGCTATCGGCTATCAAGAATCAGTCAGCTAGAGCAGGCAAAAGGCTATCTTGTTTCAGAAGCAATAGCCACCGAAGACCAGTCCCTCCCGTCCATTGGACACTCATCTTTCTGAAGATCACCTCTAGCCGAACTCTGTCCTTCCGCTCCAGTCAGTGCTTCCCCTCCACCACATATATCCTATTGGCCAGATATCCCTCTCTCGAGATGAAAGGGCTGATCTCCAACTCTCAGCGTGTTCAGGGATGAGCACCAAACCCAAGGCATTCTTCTCGGTCGCCCTAAGGCATCAACAGCTAGCCTAGTGAGTCCTTCCCTTGCGTCTGGCCGTTCTTGTCCATCGTTCGGTTCTAGCCTAGCGGTTCTGTCTGTGATTCTCCTGGGATCGGTTCGGATAGCTCAGCTCATCTCGTGGGCTCAACTCCCTTTGTTCGTCCATCTTCGTCTGAGTGAGTAGGGACACCTGCTTCTGATTGGTCTTTATCTTTTTAGCATTCAATGGTGAAGAGTGAGGTATTGTTGGATATCTTTGACTGACTTTCGAGTGCAATGAGGAAGCTCATCACCCTTTCGAGGTCTAGGACCCACCCATCTGACTCAAAAGTCTGCAAGAAAGGGATTCGGGTCTCACACTTTCTCCAGTGAGGAAGGAAGGGGCAGAATAGTGATCTCAGGTGCAGAGGAAGCAGAGTCAGTAACGGTGGGCAGCATATGTGGCACCTCCCTTTGAGATTGAGGCACGGTAGACAACTCTCCCTGAGATCGAGGCACTGTAGATGGTGGATCATATAGAGTTGCTTCATCAAATGT
Source organism: Elaeis oleifera (assembly GCA_000441515.1). NCBI lineage: Eukaryota > Viridiplantae > Streptophyta > Magnoliopsida > Arecales > Arecaceae > Elaeis > Elaeis oleifera. The sequence goes on from KE507668.1 coordinate 63,070, forward strand.
GACATGGCGAGAAATGAAAACTCGACGACGGCACAGAGAGAAGCATCGGAAGCCTTTATGATCATCACTGTACCCGAGAAAAATGCAGCAATCAGCCTTAGGCTAAAATTTGTGACGAATGGACTTCGAGATGTGGACGTAGCATAAACATCCAAAGGCCCGGAGAGATGAATAAGCTGGTGGAGTACCATGTAGGATTTCATAGGGAGACCTGTGATTTAGAAGTGGTGTAGGTTGGTTATTGATAACAAAACAGCCGTATGAAAAGCTTCTGTCCAAAGATACATTGGAACCCCGGAATGAAAAAGCATAGAAAGGCTCGTCTCAGTGATATGCCGATGCTTGCGCTCACTGACACCATTCTGCTCTGAAGTGTAAGGGCAGGAGAATTTTTTTGGAATTCCATGCTGCACACAATACTCATTAAAGCTGTTAGAAGTAAACTCTCAACCACCATGACTTCTGAAATATTTTGCCTGCCTGAAGTCAGTCAACTGCCAATTAGGGCGGGGCGCTTTTAATCCCAGCTCAACCCTGCTTATCTTGGGTGGACTCATCGGGATCACGTAGCTTTACTTTAAGAGAATTGGGCGGAGGCAATCAGTAGACCCAAGCCCTTTAGTCCAAACTAGGAAACGGAACAGGAAAGCGAAGCGCCTAGTTCTAGACTAGGCTAGCATGGGAAAAGGTCTCTTGTACAAAGAAGGGATGGGGCTTGAGTTCTTTCATCATTTCGGTATCGATCGTCTTAGTAGGGTAGGATGCTTTTCCTTGACTTGATCCTTTTTCCTCCTTTCCCGAAGCAAGTAATTCATCTAGGGCAGCTAACTGAGACCCTGACTCCCCTATATCGTATATCCCTCCCTGGAATGGAGGGGAGTCCCCAACTCGAATAAGATCTTAAGCTTAAGCCAACAAGAATCAGCTGAAAGAGACTGTGCCCCGCACTCGTTAGATAGAAATGAACTTCTTTCAGCGCGGGTAATGTCTTTGCAAGCCTGCCTCCATCCGTTTATTCCTCTTCTTCCTTCCATAGCCTATCGAGCCAAGCCAGAGCCTACCTAAGCCAGTGACGATAACTAAGTAAATATATTAGTCTAAGTAGTAGTCTATAAGCCCATAACATAAGATCCTTTTTTTGAAAACCAACCTCCTTCGATCTCGAACTGCATTCAAGAAAAATGAACAAGGAGTTTCTTATTTGAGCAAAGTAGTCTAGCTGTAACCACTACATAGAGTCAAACAAGTATCGTAACCTCGGGATTACCAAGCGGCGAAAGAAGACTGATTGAGTAGTTTTGGACGAGGACAAGGAGGCAGCAAAGATATATCTTATCTGTACGGGATAGCAATACCTTAAAAAAGAGCAGACCCGCGAGTAGAATTCAATTCCTTGCGAAAGAACCGGAAAAGAATTTAAAGCCTATCTTCCTTTATATTTATTTTCATTTTCATAATTTTTTGAAATAAATAGAATGAGATCTCTTCTTCTATGATTTTTTAACTAAAGTTTTCACCTGATAAAGAAGTAGGCAGGTTTGACTTGCCCATCCCCTCGTGATGGGATTGAACTCACATGAAGCTGGTCTTTTTCCTGCAGTTGGCCTTTTGAACATGAATGGAATGGTAGGAGCCTCATTCGAAGATGGAGAGTTTCAATAGTTGCTGGTTCTTGGCGTAGCACATTCGTTTTCTGGCGAGTTAGGGGTAAAGTAAAGCCAAGCTAAGCGAGTTTTCTATTCATTTCGGTTGTGAGCAGACACACACAGGTAAAGGGTATAATGGCAAGCAGGAAAGGGACAGTACCTCACCTATTAGGAGAGCCATCAGGCAATGGAAAGAAAGAAAGGGGATCTTAGGGAAGCCACTATTTCTTTCTACTTCTTTTGAAAACGAGCAAGAAAAGAAAGGACTAAGTCAAGGGCTAGAGCCAGTTCAGTTCAAGAAAGCTCTTTTATCATACGGGATTACCCGTGCCATTTCCATTCCTTGAGTGGATTGAGAAAATATCTCATAGTACTTGAGTGCTTATGAGTATATATTTCCAGGTCTCCCTATGCTTAACCTTAACATTGGAGGGAGGGAATTGACCAAGGGTCTGAAAGAGCTTCACCATATGACGACTATCAAGCAGGTGATTAGGGAGAAGGTGATTATACATACTATTCCAGTTTCCTTACATCCGGTGCTAATTCCCTCTCTGCCGAGCCAGTTGGAGTGAAAAGGGTTGGAGTGTTAAGCATATACTCTTGGAAGTTCTAAGTATATTTTCTAGCACTATTCCATGTATGGTTATGTCTAGCCTATAAGTAGAAAGATCAGTCCCAAAAGTTTCGCATTCCCTCTATTCCCTAAGAAATTTCCTCTACCTGTAGCCGGAGTACGCAATCAAGTTTTCCATCAGTCCCTTTTCTTTTGTCTTTTTTCATTTCTTGAATGGAGGGTTTTACAGTGAAAGCAAGTTAGAAAGGAAGCTGCGTCTCTTTCTCTTAGTTAGAAAATCAAATGATCAAACCAGTGAAAGATAGTTCCTTTTATCAATCTTTACCTCTTTTGGAAAGGCAGCGTATTTAGTACAAGCTAGTGATAAAGCTTAGGCACGTAGTTCCCGGATAGTCTCTGCCTCTTTACCTTGTGGGTAAGTTGTCTAGTCCCATTGCCCCTAGGTAAAGGGCTTGGGTCTACTGATTGCCTTGCTCTTGCCATCCTTGCCTCTGTTGCTATTAGGGCTGGTTCTCGATCTGGAACAACTGACTCTAGTACTGGTGCTTGCTTTGCTTATGGCGTATATGGATCACGAAGGTCTGGGTCACGCTCACGAACGTCAGAATCAGGCTCTCGATCACTACTCTCAGAATCTGGATCTCGACCGAAGCAAGCAGTTTGATACCCAGCGGATCCCGCAGAGCCAGTAGCGTAGCTAGAAGTTTTCCTTCTTTGTCAGTTGTAGATTCCGTTAAAGATCCAGCAGCAGCAATTGTTTAACTGAGTGATCCAGATGATCCAGTTACAGTGCCAGAGCGAGTAGTGCCATTTCACTTTTCGTATTTTAACGCTTATCACCAAGCAAATGTCTTTCTGTAAACTGACAATTATGCCAACTATAACAGTTCCTTGATTTAGAATGCATTTCCCCGTCGGGGGGCAGGATCATGTGCACGGAGGGACAGGCGGTCCCTCGCGCTAGTAGAAGGAGAGAGTTTCATTCAGGCTCTCTATCGTCCAACTAGCCCTCCCTCCCGTTGAATGGATTTACAAAAGTACGCCAAAAAAGCGTAACGGGCCGTCAGGAAGCTGCTAGGACGAAGAGAAACTCGATGAGGGAAAGCTTGGTTCATGTTCATGCGTGAGAGAGGGAGCGGAAGCGTGAAAGGCTCGACTCAACGTAGTTTATATACTACCCCTGGAACTGAATCTCAAACCTCAAGGAAGAAACTCAAACAACTGGCTTTATCCCAGCGCTTTCTCTTGCCGCCCCTGCTTCAACTGGCTAACTTAGACTCCAGTCCTTGAAGAAGAAAGAGTTCTTCCTGCGTTGGGAAAGAAACTGTTTTATCATTTGCATTTGACTTCCGGATTCTCCTTTCAAACTAATTGCTCGGAGAGCTTACTGGCTTCAAATAGCTCTGTTCCTTCCCCTGCTCTGGCTCTCGAATACTCCTTAAGACCAATACCTGAGAAGTGAGCGAAGGGCTGGCTTATAAGAATGGATATTGAAAAATGAAATAGCTTACCTGATTGTCCAATTTCAAGACTCCTGCGACCTTGCGCCAGCTTTCCTCAAATCCCATCCCTACTGGCCTAAGATGCCTACTGGTCTAAGCTTTATATCTATCCCGCCGCTTTCTCATATGAATATGAGATAAAAGAACTTTCTTTCACTGCCTTCATTCAAATAAAAAGGCTTTCTCACTGACTTTATCACAGCACAGGATTGCTCTTTCACCTAGCTTGAAAAGTAACTGGCTTTCTCACTGGATGAGGATAGCTTGCATTTGCCCTAGAACATGAAAATTTCAAAGCAGCTGTATAAACATCCCCTGCTGGGGATTGCAACTAGCTCTATGGCTTTTACCTACCCAGCCCTTTACCCTGATGGCTTGACTTGCTTGCCTCCTGGCCCTATCAAAATGGATGGAACAGAATGCCCAGGGGAAAAGGAGTGGAACGGGATGTAAAAAAACTCCCAGCAAGACGAGAAAAAATGGACTAGAGGGGCGAAGTGAAGAAAGTAGATGCCTTTAGCACTTGAAATGCAAGGGCTTAGCTTACCGGATCGGATCAAGCACTTTAATTGGATGGCCCGAAGATTCTTACACTCCAACTGGACCTCAAACGACAACCCCTAAGGAAAACTCGAGGGTAATCAAGATATGATTGATATCTATTAGCTTTAGTTCTATTACTGGTATGCCCTGGTTGGTATTATTGATCTTTTTAGAACTTCAAGTCTTCTTATTACTGCTGCTATGGATTCAAAAGACACTCAATATGATTAGCTCTTTGGAACCTGCCCTTGCTTTCACTCGCGAGAAGGGAATTAGGTACAGGCTTAGAAAAAGGCCTGACACAAGGTATTACTTCGGGGCAGCAGGCAACTCCCAATGACTTACAGAGCTTAGAGCTTACCTTAGCACTCGCTTAAAATAAGGAATGAAAGGCCTTAGGAATGGAATGGAAGCAAACTCGCCTGAACCGACATGGTGGGCAACTGGCCTTAAGACTGCAATTGGATCGGCTTAAGAATAAATGGAAACATTGATTATAGAGAAGGAAGGGGGGATCCCAATATGCGTAATCCAAAGGATCAATCTCTCACATGGAAACAGCAACCATCGACTAAATAGAAGTCAGTCAATCCTTTCTTTCGGTTTAGTTTTTTGCTTTTCTTTTCTTTCTGTCATCCCTCGGCTGGATATCGACATGGAAGCATTTAGATTAGATTAGGCTTAGCACGAAAGAACAAAGAAAAAAGAAGGCACTCCCATAGGCAGGAAAGGCTTCAACTAGAAGGGAGAAGAAAGGGAATTTGCAACACTCTTAGTAGAAGGCCCGGGTATTGAGTTGAGTGAAGAACTCCCTCTATCCTCAGTTATTGCGTCCAGGACAAGCCAGTTATTGAGGGCTCTTTATGCCAAAGACTTTTACACTACAGGGAATCAATATCCTAAGCAAGAAATATGTTCCTATTGATACTAGCACTAGTGGGACTGGGGCAGGCTCCAGGGGAAAAGGAATGACACTAGATCTTGGCAATGGCACTCCAACAAGCTCGGCAGGGAGAGAACGAAGAGAATGCCTAGAAGACAGAAGCACTTCAATTGGATAAGCTTACCTTTGAAATTTTCTCGCAGGAAGAAGGACTCCAACTATATGACTGGCAACTGCCACTGGACCGACATCGGAACGGAAGAGAACTTCAAATAAGGGAATAGTCCTGGCCTTAAAAAAGAGATTAGATTACACAAGCAAGGGATTACACAAGTGATTAGCGCACTGGTAACGAGAAGGAAAATGAAAGGAATTGAAATGAAAGGGCTTAGGAAGGCATTCCATTCAAAAAGGGATTCTCTATTTAGAAAGGGAGAAGGATAACTGGTTTACATAAGGGCAGCAGGGCTTCAGTAATACCGCCTCAAATGGTTTAGCACTCGAAATGCAGGAGATATTTAATATAGCTGCTTTCATAAAAGCAGGAGATTATCTTATGACTCCAGCTGGCTTTTTGGCTGGAAGGAAGAGACCTGCACCCAGGGATAAAAGACAACAAACCTATTTTCGAGATGGAACCTAGTCCCTCTTCTATTAAGTCGAGTAACTCCGTACCTCTCTAGAGGGCTAAGCGCTTTTTACCTCTTGTCTAATATACCCAGCTCAAAGGGAGTGACCAGGGGAAAGGGAACTCAATAGCTAGCTAAAAGGTTCTGACCCCAGGAAAGACAACTCCAACCGGATCTTTTTGAACTGTCAATACATATCTCACAGGTGTTATCACAGGCTGACAAGATGGATTGCCCTCTAACTTGCTTTCGTAAGGGTAGGAACTTTCCTAAGAAGGATAACTATCTTCACTTTGCTTGAACTTACTTTCCAAATAGAACTTAAC
>KE507670.1:0-21878 GCA_000441515.1 Elaeis oleifera
GTAACTTACCACTGAAGGATATTTTGATAATTTTTATCAAATTTTAAATTTTTTAGTCATGACACATTGCTAAATATTAATTTTGACTTGTGAACTCATCAAAATTAAAAATTTAATTTAAAAATCAATTAGAAAGAGTTCTAATTGATCGGGACTCTTCGGGTGACCTAATCTGATCAGATTAGGGTTACATCGAAAGTCTGGATCCATTACTGGCTAGATTTGGAACCCAATGGGTCACACACTTTAAGATTTAACCTTGGTCTAATTTAATTAGGATTTAATATAAATTCTAAGGGTTAATTTGATATGCTAGCACATTGTATTAACCCAAGTTCCCAAATTGGTTTAGATCAAAGTGTTTGAGCTAACCTAGACCAGTTGTCCTTGACTTAATTGGATTGGGTCAATTTTGATTGGATTCTTATCCATCTTGAAATAGTTTCAAGTGAAGAAAGACTCCTCTGCACCCACCAGATACCATATCAAAATAATTACCGTCCCACTCTAATTAGCATGTGAAGTTGTAGAGTCCTTCTTAATGAAGAATCTTATCATTATGCATTGCCTTAAACTCTTATCCAGATACCTTTTGATTTAACACCAAATTTATTATGGAATTTTATGAGGCATGGAAGAGGAGGAGTCCTTTTGTGTGAAGGCTCTCCTGCACTAAAAATAATACATGATGAATTTATTCACCATGTGAGAAAGTGGAGTGACAAAGGTTGGTGCCCCTTGGTCCTTCTCACGTCCCTTGGCCCCTTATTTAAATGGGACATTTCATGTGGGCCAGGTGCTTGGTTTTTGGATGGAAACCAAAGATAAGTGGCATATAAATCAAAAAAAAAATCTAAAAAAAATCTGAGAAAAAGGCAAGAAAAAATTGAGTGGCAAATGTTGTAAGAAGGGTGGTGAGAGAATTAGCAAGTGTTGCTAGTGTGCCTAGGGTTTGATTTTTTATATGTTGGAGGCCAAAATCAAATCCTAGATTATGATACATCTGAAGAGTGTCTTCTTGGTGTGATTCTAGTAGAAAGATCGAAAGCAATTGGACTTTGGTGTAATCGTTCTTCGAGTTTGAAGCTGGTAGTGTTCTTAAGAAGATAAGACTGTGGTGGTGCACCAGTTAGGATGGACCTTGGCCAACTTTCGTATGGATCACCATTGGAGGGCTTCTTTTTGATGTCTCATGGAGATCACCAACGTGCCACATTATCTTTTTGGTGAAAGTAAAATTCTATCCCTTTTGCATACTTGTTTGTTTTGATCGATATTGGCAAGGTGATTTTAGGGTTTGGATTTTGGCTCGATAGTTTTAATTGTTGAAGCTATTAACTTGTTTGATTTTAAAATTTTAAAAATTACTTTCTACTGCGTGGCTGAAATCCAACAGGATCGGCATGATTTGGACCTAAATCGATTAGAAAGGTTCCAATCAAATTAGGTCAACTTACATCCAAACCTACTACTAGCTAGATGTGGAACCCAATGGGTCATACACATAAAGAATTAACCAAAGACCCATTTGACATGATTGATTGAATTTGGATCCAATCAGGTTACCAGTTAGCATGCTAGCATGTGTGGAAACCCTAGCTCCTTGAATTGGGTTCGAATTCAGTTCGAATCTTGCTTTCCGATCAAACCAATTAAGCCAAGGCCTATTTAGGTTGGATCAGGATGTGGCTGCTTTGGATGGTAGCACATAACCAAGTAAGGTGCCATTTGATAGAGTCCAAGCTAGGTTGGACTCTAGGTGTGCAAGAATAAGTGCGCATGCGCATTTGTGCATGGAGAAGGAAGAGAGTCCTTCTGCTTTGGCATTAAGACCTGTGTGGCAGCCCACATCACCATCTACTCTCTGTCACACATCTCAAAGGCTGAGATGGATTTTTTCTAGATTTTATATGGCATAGATAATTCTTGGAATGATGGCACGCATGCAAAGGAAGGGGACTCATGCGACTCTTCGTGTGAAGAGTCCTTCTGCCATGGGGCAGAAGGAGGCATCCCTTGCTGATATGGCTCTCATCTAAATTAAATTTAGATAAGATCATATGTGGCATAAATCAAACTTATTTGATAAGTGGATCGATGCCAAAATGCTGCTTGAGTGCAGCACATACGCTGGGTGAATGGAGGAGGTGCATCCCTTGGAGAAGAGTCCTTCTGTTTGAAGAAACTCCTCCCTCAGGATATGCAACAACCAGAGTACATGAGGAAGAGATGTGACTCTTCCCCATGTGCCTCTATATCACCTATAAAAGGCCCTGGATGTTGGGGCATTTGGATCAATCCAATTCATTTCAAAATCTCTTCCCGAGTCCCCTCCAAGTCTCATACAAGACTTTCCTTCTCTCCCTAGTCTTAGGACAAGACTTTTTGTATTTAGGACAAGACTTTTTGTATTTAGGACAAGACTTATTTGGTCTAGACAAGGGTAAATAGGTTCTGGAGGAGAGGTTTAGAAGTCTAGAAGAGTGCCTTGAGAGGATGAAGTCAAATTCTTCAAAAAACCTGATCGGTGTGAGGCTATTCGAGTTCTAGGGGCTAGAACTCTTGAAGCAAGGTTCAAGAAGGAGTGCTGTCCTTGGATCGATTCTTATGTGGATCAATATTGGAGGATGAATACTTGGATAACTAGTGGAAATTAGAATAAGAGTTACAGGTATTCTTCATATCCTATTTATTTAATTTATGCTTCGATTGCTATAGTCAAGGGATCTTGGGCTGTAGGGTTTCGAGGCACTAGTGTATTTAGAATGAAAATTTTAAACACCAGTCCTTCTACTGTGCCATCTGAAATCCTACAGTACCATAATCCAATATTGAAAGTACCAACTAACTATCTAAAAATTCTTTTAACGATAAGAAAGTGAGATTCTTTAGAGTTAGCTTTAAATCTAGCATACATATATACACTAAATATTATATCTCATCTACTAGTAGTAAGATAAGTAAAATCTAATAATACCTCGATATAGCTTGAGATTGATACTCTTTATCATTTTTATCTTTGTCAAGTTTGCATGCGGGACTTATGGGGATGTCAATGGGCTTGGTGTTCTCCATTATAAACTTTTTGAGTATTTTTTTTATATATTTGCTTTGATTGATGAAGATCCTCTCCTTGGTTTGCTTAATCTAGAGTCTAATAAAAATTCAATTCTCCCATCATGCTCATCTTGAACTCCTACATTTATATAACAAATTCTTGATAAAAAATTTCATTAGTAGCACTAAAGATAATGTCATCTATATAAATTTATACAACTAATAAATTAGCATTTTTCTCTTTAAGAATAAGATCATATCTATATTTATTCTAGTAAATTTATTATTAAGTAAGAATTTACTTAATCTTTCATACCTACATATGGTGCTTATTTCAAACTATACAATGCTTTATTTAACTTGTAAATATGATTTGGAAAAATATAATTTTCAAATCCAAAGGGTTGTTCAATGTACACTTCTTTAGCTATATATCGACTAAAAAAAGTACTTTTAATGTTCATTGGATATAATTTAAATTCATAAAGTATGCTAATGAAAGTAATAATCTAATAGCTTCTAATCAGCTATAGAAGCAAAAATTTTATCAAAATCAATTTTTTCTTCTTGATTATAACTTTAGCTACAAGTCTTGCTTTATTTTATATAACAGTATCATTTTTATCTAACTTATTTCTATATACCTATTTAGCTCTAATTATTGGATGGCTAATAGATCTATTTACTAATATTGAAATCTTATTTCTTTCAAATTAATTAAGCTCTTCTTGCATAGCATTTATCCAATTAGGATAATTTTTAGCTTCCTCAATAGACTTAGATTCAATTTAAGAGACAAAATCTAAATGATTACCAACATTTCTCATTATATCCTTGATTGTTCTCATGGTTCTTCTCTTCTTCTTCCTCATCCTTATCATTTCCTTCTTTATTTTGTGCCATGGTTTCTTTTAGAGTAAGGTCTTCCATTATTTTGTCTAAGATTCTTACATCATCATTAATAATAGCTTCCTTTCTCGAGAAAATATCATTAGCTTTATTAAATATAATATGAATAGATTCTTCAATAATCAAGATTCTCTTATTGAAGATTCTATAGGTTTTGCTAGATGAAGAGCATCCTAGAAAGATACATTCATCATCAAACACTCTAATTTTATCTTTTATTAGTCAAAATAAAACATCAGCAACCAAAAATATGAAAGTAGATAATATTAAGTTTCTTCCTTTTCAAAACTCATAAAAAATTTCTTTAAAATCGATCAGATCAAAGCATAGTTCAAGATGTAACATGCTATATTAATTGCTTCCATCCAAAAAAATCTTGGAAGGTCACTTCCACACAATATGGTATGGGCTTTTTTTTTCCAAAGTTCTGTTTTCTTTGCTGCATGCAACCCCATTTTATTGAGATGTCCCAAGCATGGAAAAATTATGTTCAATATTTATTTTTACTACAAGAGCTTTTAAATTATTGGTTTTAAACTCGATTCCATGATCACTTATAATACAAACAATAATTGAATTCTTTTATTTGAAACTTTTTAGTAGAACTTTGAAAAAGCTAAAAATGCATCATCTTTTGGTGCAAAAATTAAAATCCATATAAATCAAGAAAATTATCGACAATCATAAGTCCATATTTTTTGCCTCCTAGGCTTGTGGCTTTAGTAGATCCAAAGAATCTAAATGAATTAATTCCAAAGGTCTAGAAGTTAAATTAGAATTTTTAGTTTGAATGAACTTCTAGTTTATTTTTAAGTTGATAAGTATCACAACTTTTATTCTTTTCAAAATTTAATTTTGGCAAACTTTCTACAAGATCTCTTCTAATAATTTTTAAATCAAATTCATGCCGGCATGTCCTAATTTATGATACTACAACCAACTAATCTTATTGACTTTGGCATCTATTGCAACTAGCATTAACCATTCTTCATAAAAGATCATCTAGATCCACCATGTAGTTGCCATGACTATGTCCAATGAACATAATGCTATCATCATTAGGACTAGATATAATAAACATAGATGACCCAAAAAATACATTAAAATTGTTATCACAAAGTTGACTAATGCTAAGTAAATTATATTTTAAACTATCTACTAACAAGATATTTTCAATATAAGTAAAGGTTGTGATATAAATGTTATCTGTTTCAATGATATGCCTTTTATCATTATCACAAAAGGTCACCGCTCCTTTTTCCTTAGTTTCAAGTATGACAAATTCTGACCCATCACCTATCATATACCTTAAGCATCTACTATCAAGATACTATCTTTTTTTCTTCTTTTAGCTAAAAGACATACCTACAAAAGAAGATTAAGTTGTAATTTTAGGTATCCAAACTTTCTTAGATCATTTTGGGTTAGTCATGATGGTTCTTTTGAAACCCATATTTTCTTAACTTGATTTTTCTTTATTTTTTTGAAATCATAGGGTGGGCTTTATATCCAAATTTTTCATAGCAAAAATAAGTGAGATCTGAAAGATAATTAGGTAAAGATTTTACAAAAAAATTCTTTGCACATTTTTACTTTTTGTGGGGATTGAAACCAAGACCGACTTTATTGAAAATGGTTTTTTGATTACTCAAAATTATTTGAAGTTTTTTAAAACTAAGGATGAATTTTTCAACAATAGCTTTAAGTTTATCAAGTTTTTTCTTTAAGGATTGATTCTCTTGTAACAAATATTCATTTTCTTCCAAGAGTCTTCCTTTTTCATTCGCTCAATCATGATTGCATCTTTTCAATCTTTGTTTTTCAAACCAAGCCTTTTGAATTCATTTAAGAGATCGAAAAATACATCTTATAATTCTTTAAAGTAAATTAAATTTGATTTTAGAATTTATCTCTTTCTCATGTGCCATAAGGAATAAGTTAGCCACCTTTTGAGGTTATTTATCAGAGCTAGAATCCCCACTATCACTCCAAACGGCCATCATTTTTTTTACTCTTTTGAAAAATTTCTTAAGAATGGGGCAGCCTACCTTGAAGTATCCGAGCTTCTTGCATTAATAGTATAAGGGCCACTCCTTTTCCTTCTCCTTCTCCTTCTCCTTGATAGTTTCACCTTTCATGAAGGGCTTGTTTTTGAAATTTTGTCTTTTCTTCTCTGAACCTTTTGAGTTTTTGAGTGATTGGCACCAAGTCTTTATTATCATCCCCTTCTTTTGATTCTTCACTTTCTTCCTCATCTTTGGTTATAGACTTAAGAGCCATGGTCTTCTTTTTCTTGGCTTCACCCTCATTATTTTGCTTCATGGTCATCTCATGAGTCATGCGTGAACCAAGAATTCCTCCAAAGGTAGTGTATTGAGATCTTTAGCTTCCTGAATGGCCATGACTTTAGCCTCCTAAGCTCTAAAAAGTGATTTGAGAATTTTATGAATAAATTTAATGTTAGTATAAGATTTTTCTAAACTTTAAAACTATTTGTAATGTCAGTAAATCTAATGAACATTTCATTGATAGATTCATTTTGCTCCATCTTGAAAAGTTCATACTTTGAACAAGAATATTAATTTTAGACTCTTTAACTTGGTTGGTACCCTCATGGAAACCTTTAATCTTTTTAATTTTTTAGTAGAATATAATTAAATTTATTAATTATTTATATCTAAGTAATAATATAAATATTCATGGCCTTTGTATTTAGCTAGATCAGCTTCTCATCTAGGTCATCCCAATTCTTTTGGTTTGGAATGATAATGCCATCTATCATGGTAATGGGTGTATGAGGGTCATTGACTATGACACTTCAAAGATCATAATCAAGTACTAGAATGAAAATGTGAATATATGCTTTCCAATATGTATAATTGGTGCTATTTAATGAAAGGAGTCTATTAGTCGATTGTCCTTCGACAAGAGATATTCCAATTGGAGTTGCCATCTCTTCTTTAACTCTTAATCATTAGATCGAAAAAGGTCGAGTACCAAAACTCTAATACCCTAGAAAGACAACCTAAGAAGAAGGGGGTAAATTGGTATTAGCCTAGAATTGATTTGATGATGCCAAACAAGTTTGAGTACAAGATTATGTATACTAATATTATGTTTTAGAATAGTTGTAGGTCTCCTTAAATGCTAAATAATTCTAGTCATCTACCTTGGCATATCTTTAAGAAAATTCAAAAGGCCATGTCCTCAAGAAATAACTCATAGACAAGAAAAATCATCTTAAGAATACTTCAAGCTCTTGCTCACAAGAAAAGTCAGTTTTCTTTTGTTAAAATCCTTGATTTTAGAAGCAAAATAAGTGTAAGATTTAAAGAATTTAATCTAGTCAAGATACGTCTCTTAATATGCTCAAAATATATTTAAGAAGGTAAATCTAACCTAAAATATTTGGGTTCAAGAATACTGCTGAAACTCCTTGTGGCATGCTTGGCATGCCTCAGAGCCGACCCAGTCTAAAGTTGAGCCAACCTAGTCTCAAAATATAGGAAAGATAGAAGCCTTCAAAATATAGAACAATTCTTTAAGCCAACCTAGTAATCAACTTAGCTGACTCAGTCTAGAGCTTAACTGACTCAGTGAAGAGAAGAGCCGACTTAGTCTTAGAGGAAGATGAACACAGAAAGAAAATCAATATTCCTTCTGAATCGATCCAGAAGATCAGTAAGCTAACTCAACTATCAAGTGAGTCGATCAAGATAGGATATGAGCTGACCCAATCTTAGGCTAGTAGAGCAAGATAGAATGCTAAAGTTTTGACACCTGTTGTTGAGCTGACTCAAATTTTACGTTAGTCAACTTAGTGTTGAAGTGAGATGACTCAGTGATGAAGTGAGTCGACTTAGTAAATACAAATAAAATAACAACTACTTTTTAGAAATGTAGAATCAAGGCCAATTAATTCCAAATGGCTATTTTTTGGTTTAAATAGCTAGAACATTGAATGAAGATATTTTTGAGCTAATAAATATGAAAACTTGATGGAGGCAAAGGATATAAATGAATATATGAAGTTTTGAAAGTGATATGTGTGAGCAATCTTAAGAGAAAAAGGAAGGAAGTTAAGAAAGTCATAAATCATGTCCTTCCTACATTATAGCTTGATAAGAGAGAGGAAGAGTGAGGGAATTCCAGCCAGCTAACACTATGAAGTAGCATTAAAGGATATCTCTACCTCTCAAAGCTTTCAAGGAAGGAGTCCAAGCATTGAATTCTCAATTACCACAACTTCTTCAACAGTAAAAGAGCTTTATCATTCTAAACTTCTTTTATTGAATTCTTCTATTTATTTATTACAAGTTTCTTGGATGTAGAAACTTGGGATGGGTCCAAGCTTTGTAAATTGGATGTTGTGTGGGAATTTTAGTGCAGGGTAAATAGTAATTTAAACTTTTCAAAATTATAATTTTACAGCGAAAATATTAATTAATTTAATTAATTAACATGTGTTTACCCTACACAAGGATCTAATATGATAATATAGTATGCTTTAAATTAATTTAAAATTCTACAGTAAATAATTTACTGTTATGTGTTCAGAACACATTACTTTCGTGCAGGTAGTCGATCGCTGTAATCTGATCACCGTCTGAAAGTCTGATCATTACAATATAGCCACACAATATGTCTGACCTCTGTGGATCATCCACACAAAGCTCTCGGTCTGATCGGCTCCTCACGAATGCTAGTTTGTTGTAGAGCCCGTTCGACGGCCGATGCTGATCGAACTCTTTCGATCGATATCTGTCGACTCTTTGGATGCTCTGAATCATTAGTAAAGATGGTAGAGAGGTTGATGAAGCTCTCCCTAAAGTTTGGTGGGCTCACGATACTTGTAGCTCACCTTCTCACTTCCCGAACCCCACACAAAAACCCTAGGTTACTCACTGAAAACCTTGCACCCACTCTTGTTTCTTTTTTTCTTTTTCTCTTGGAAGTTTTTGAACTTCTTACTTGTGCACAAGGCTTCCTCACACCCACTATTCTCTCTCAAAAATTTCTACACACGCCCCACATCTCTTTCTTTTTTAAAACAGTGCAAGATGTGTCTTATCCGCATGAGAGGATAAAGATAAGTGGTTGCACACTTGAATTCAAATCGAATTTGAATTCAAATGCAAACCAGCTCATCCTTATCCACTCTGGGTGTGAGAAGAGAAGAGGCGTGGCTTCTTTGTGCGTGAAGAGTTTACATGAGAAACTCTTTCTCGTGTAGAACATGGGGCGCACAAAAGGATGAGGTCATGGCGCATGAGATTAGTTATCCATTTAAATTCAAACACCCTTTGAATTTGAATGGCTAACAAATCAAATTATATCCAGATAATTGGTGCACAAGTGTGGGCGTGAGAAGGCTTCTGCGTGGGATAAAATTCATGAGAAGTTGTTTCTCGTGAATTCAAATGGGCGCAGAGAAGTGAGGTGGCGCAGGGAGTTTAATTCAAAAGGTGGTTTGATCTTAATTGAACCAACCTAATCAAAATAGGTTAAGCACAATTAGACTAAGTTAAAACCAACTTAATTAGGCTTAATTAGGTTCAATAAAATTTAATCAAATCAGGAATTGACTAAGCCGAACCCCTGATCAGATCAGAGACCAAAACACCTTAGGATTAGGTCAACACTTAACCTAATCGGGTCAATCCCAACTGAATCCAATTCAATTGGACTTGATCCAAAAATAATTACTCAATTAAATTGAATTAATCAACGATCAAATTACTAATTAAATCTCTCATAAATACTGAGTCTAAATTCGATGGCAATCGGGCATCAGAATTCATCGATATGAAACCCTGATCGAAAAATCCAAACCAGTGGGACTCTTGACCCCGGAACCAAAATGTATGGAACTCATGATCAGAGAATTTTGATTCTCGATCACAGAGTCTCAGACATGTAGGACTCAAAGTCCACGAGCATTAAGACTCTTCACCAGCCATCAGATCAGATAGGAACCTCTAATGTGTGTGACCCCACAGGTTTGAACCTAAGCCGGTAGCATAGGAACCAATTTCTGTATTAATCAAAGTGACCATTTAGCAATAGTACCCGACATTCGGATAGGTCGAATAGTCACAATCACAACACTCAGAACCTACGTGAATATGGTTACTGTATAATTCATCTTTTTGACCCCTGTGTTTAGGACGACTCAGGGTTAAACTATCAACCCTGATTAGATCATCCGAATCGTGCTCAACTCAAACAGTCTTGTGACTCCTCACTAGGACTACCCTGATCAAGATTTTGCTAAATTGAAACACGACTGTACACAGCTCTTGAATTGGAGTGGTCAATCCCATCTTGACACACGCATCGACAAGTCAAGTACTTGACTACACCCAGCAGCCTTCTGTCACTGAATTAGAAATTCAGATAGTCCAGTGCCTAAGTGCAGTGAGTTACTTGCAAGTCATCGTGGCGGTCTCAGGTCGGAGGGATATTTATACCCATATCCAATCGGAGCAAATTTTGACAGCAGAAATAGCTCCGGAGTCAGTCACATTCAGTGCAGATGTACCCTTACATCTCACCTGTATGCCATACCAGTGTCTCCACACTCCTTGGTTAAGAGGACAACCAACCCATATGGCACACAACGACCTATGCTTGATAAACGTTGTTGTCCTTGGTAACAACGTATCATTTGATCGCGAACAGGTTTAAGGACTAAACGATAAATCCTCCTTTGTCGAGTCTAAATAGTCCTAAGGACTTCACCGCAACACAGGAGTTCATTAGAAGATGAAACAATTTGTGATGAAAAATATTAAAATAATTTTATTATTTATAATTTATGTACCAATATAAGAAAGAGTACAACCATCAACAGGCTGACGATTGGCTTTGGGACACTATTCCCAACAGTATTAGTTTTGATTGGTATCTCTAGAAAAACCAATCAAGATTGATTGGGTATCCCAAAAGAAACAATCAAGGGTTGATTATGAGCCCGAAAGAAAATAATTGATTGTAAGATTTTGATTGGTGAGTCGATAAAAATCAACTGAGTTGGATTGTGAACTCAAGAAAACAATCAGACTGTAATCCTTGAGAGATGATAGTGGAATTCTCAAGCAAATTTACTTGAAGAGTGGATGTAAGTGCTGAGTTTAGCACCAAACCATTACAAAATTATGATATTTATGATCATGATTGCTTTGTCTTCTTTTCATTTATGCTGCTACTTTTTATTTCCTACTTATTACTTTGCTTACATAATCA
Source organism: Elaeis oleifera (assembly GCA_000441515.1). Classification (NCBI taxonomy): domain Eukaryota; kingdom Viridiplantae; phylum Streptophyta; class Magnoliopsida; order Arecales; family Arecaceae; genus Elaeis; species Elaeis oleifera. Next base: position 11,212 of record KE507670.1, read on the forward strand.
AAATATTTTTGAACACACAAATTAGTTCTTGTTTAAAGTTTAGAATTTTATAAAACCTAATTCATCCCCCTTTTGGGTTGCTGTCTCTAAAAAATAAATGGTACCAAAGTTAAAGATCAATGATAGTACCTATTGGTGCATCATTGGTTGAAGGTCAATCAATCAATAAACCTCTACTTTTTAATGGCACAAACTGTACTTATTGAAAAGTATATATAAAAATTTTTATTCAAGCATAAGATTATGATATGTGGACTGTCATAGTCAAAGATTCTCACACACCTACTGTTATAATAAATGGTGAACTTGTTCCCAAGCTTGAAAAAGATTAGAATGAGTAAGACAAAAGATTAGCATAATTAAATGCTAAAGCTATGAATGTTCTATATTATGCTTTAGATGCTATTGAGTTTAATATATAGAATATCTACATGCATGTCTGTTAAGAAAATTTGAGATAGACTTGGAGTTACCCATGAGAGAACTAATCAAGTTAAAAAATCTAAGATAAATATGCTTGTACATAAGTATGAATTATTAAAATAGAACCTAGTAAAAGTATTACTAATATGTTCACTAGATTCACTGATATTATTAATAGTTTAAAAGGTCTTGGAAAAGACTATATTAATAGTGATTTAGTGCGCAAAATTTTTTGGTCACTATCAAAGAATTGGGAGGCCAAAGTAACTACTATACAAGAGGTAAAAGATCTCAACAAATTGGTCGTTGAAGAACTAATAGGCTCTCTCATGACTCATGAGCTGAGCATGAATCAAAATGCAGAAGAAAAAGTTAAGAAGAGAAAGACCATTGTACTAAAATCATCTGTCATGAAAAAGTTAGAAAGTGAATCATCTAAAGATTTAGAAAATGATGATGAGATGGTGATGATCACTCAAAGATTCAAAAAAATTAAGAGAAGAAAGAAGCTTTTCCCCAGGAAGAAAGGATATACAAGAGGGAAGGAAGCAAGAAAGAGAGAAAGACTAGAAGAAAGATGAGGAGCAACCACCTATCTACTATAAGTGCAAGAAGCCTAGTCACTATAAGTCTAATTGCCCTCTACTCAAGAAAGGCTTAAGAAAATTTAGAAAAAGAGCAATGATGGCTACTTGAAGCAATGATGAAGACTCCACCTCTAAAGAAGAGGAAGAAACAAAAGAAGAAAAAGCCAATCTATACTTGATGGCATTTGAGGATGAGCTAACTGAAAGTACATCAAATGATTTTATATTTGATAAATTATATGATGCTTTTAATAAACTTCTTACTAATTTTAAAAGAATTTCTCTTAAAAATAAGGAACTTAGAAACTTAATCAGTCCTTAATTGAAAAAAAAGAAATGTTCAGAAAGAAAAGAACCCTTTAAAAAATCAATCAGACTTAATTGAGAAAATATTTTTTTAAAAAAAGTTGATAAATTAAAATCTATAATAGATAAATTTACTTTAAGTTCTCAAAATCTCCAAATGCTATTGAAAAATAAAAATAGTTTTTGATAAAGCTGGATTAAAATTTAATATATTTAGTAAGCAAAAACTTCTAAAGAATGCTTTTATAAACCTACACCTAAAATACATTCAATTATTTGTTTCAAATGCAATAAATCTGGTCATAATGTTATTGATTGTAGTTTAAATAAATTTAATAATATTAAACAAAATATAAAGATTAAATAAATATAGATTTCAAAAGGAACCATTCAAGCTAACCTCAAAGGATCCAAGCTAGCTTGGGTAACAAAATAAACTTGATAATATTTTTGTACGGGTATGCTTGGCATCCTATGGATCAACAAGGAAATGATATCTCAATAGTGGATGTTTAAGGCGCATTATGGGAGATAAATCATAATTTATCTCTCTCAAAGCAAAAGATGGTGGAATAGTTACTTTTGGATATAACGCTAAAGAAAATATTATTGATCTCGAGAATATCAAGATTACTCCTACCACTTAGATTAAAAATATATTACTTGTAGATGGTCTCATGCATAATCTTCTTAGTATTAATCAATTATATGATATAGGTTTTAATGTTTTATTTAAGTCATAACATTGCATAGTAACCAGTTATGATGATATTGGCGTAAAATTTATAGGAATGAGATATGGAAATGTATACTTGGTAGATCTTAATGATCTTAGCAAGAACAATATTGAATGTCTCATTGCCATGAATGCTAAAGGAATAAAGCTAGTTGGATTTGGCATAGTAGAATAGGACATGTAAGCATGGATTCTATTATTAGGTTAATTAAAAGAGATTTGGTTAGAGGTTTACCTAGAATCAATTTTGAAAAGAATAGAATTTGTAATGTATGCCAATTAAAAAAGCATATTAGATTTTCATTCAAATCTAAAAATCTGGTTTCAACTACTAGGCCTTTGAAACTACTTCATATGGATTTATTTAGACCTATCAAGATGACTAGTCTTGCTGGCAAATATTTTGGTTTATGATAATTAATGATTTTCCTCGATATACATGGATTTTATTTCTTGCTCACAAAGATGAAGCTTTTGAATTATTTATGAAACTCTTTAAGAAAATAACTACTGAAAATATTGTAATATCTTAAAAATTAGAAGTAATCATGGTACTGAATTTAAAAATCATGATTTTGAAAAGTTTTGCTCTAAAAATGATGTTGATAATAATTTCTCAGCTCCAAGGACACCTCAATAAAATGAGATTATAGAAAGGAAGACTAGAACTTTACTAGAAATGGCACAGGCCATACTTTGTGAAAGTAATTTGTCAAAATATTTTAAGTAGAAGCTATAAACATAGCATGCCATATGCTTAATCGAAGTTTAATTAAACCTATTTTAAAGAAACCCTTTATGAACTTTATAAAAGAAAGAAACCAAATATTTCTCACTTTAAAGTTTTTGGCTCCCAATGTTTCATTTTGATAAATGGTAAAGATAAAGCGGAAAAATTTGATACAAAATGAGATGAAAGCATTTTCATAGGTTATTCATCATCCAACAAAGCACAGAGTATTCAATAGAAGAACATTAGTTGCAGAAGAATCTATTCATGTTGCTTTTGATGAAACTAATATTTTTAAATCAACAGAAGTAGATATAGATAATGATACAAGGTTCCTTAAGAAGGAGATAAAGATATGCCTTTGGAAAGTTTTCTTAATAAGTGGATGAAGAAGATGAGGAGAAAGATGAAGAAAATGAAGCTGAAGAGATGGGAGAGCTTCCTTCATTGAATCAACAAGGTACTTATGATCTGTCGAGAGAATGGAGGTATACTTATGATCATCTAAAAGAACTTATAATAGGTGATTCATCTTAAGGTATTAGAACTAGAACATCATTTACAGATTCATTAAATCACTTTACATTTATATCTCATTTTGAACCTAAACAATTCATGAAGCTTAAAAAGATTCTAATTGGATAATAGCTATACAAGAAGAACTTAATCAATTTGAAAGGAATCTTGTATGGAACTTAGTTGAAAGACCTAAAAATCATCTTGTAATTGGAACTAATGGGTTTTAGAATAACCAGATGGGAAAGACAATGTAATAAAAAACAAGGCAAGATTGATTGCATAAGTTTATAACCAAATAAAACTGATTTTGATGAAACCTTTGTACCAATTGCTAGGCTTGAAGCTATTAAATTGCTTTTAGCATTTGCATGTTTCATGGATTTCAAGCTATTTCAAATGAATGTAAAAAGTATATTTTTAAATGAATATATTATGGAGGAAGTTTATATAGAACGACCTTTAGGATTTGAAAATTATGATTCTCAAATCATGTATTTAAATTAAATAAAGCATTATATGAATTAAATAAGCACCAAGAGCTTGATATGATAGGTTAAGCAAATTTTTACTTGAAAATAATTTAAAAAGAAACATGGATATAACTCCTTTAGTAAAAAAATCAAATAATCTTTAATTATTCAAATCTATATAGATGATATTATCTTTGGTTCTACTAATAAATTCTTATGAGAATAATTTCTTAAGTTGATGCAAGGGGGGTTTGAAATGAGTATGATGGGTGAACTAGCCTTCTTTCTCAAACTCCAAATCAAGCAAATAAATGAGGCAATTTTCATAAACCAAAACAAATATACAAAGAAATCTTATAGAGATTTGGTATGAAAAATGTCAAAGGAATTGGCACCCCCATGAGCTCAAATTGCAAGATTGATCAAGATTCAAAGGGTAAAACTGTTGATCCTAAATTATATAGAGGTATGATTGGATCACTTTTTTACTTAACTGCTAGTATGTTAGATATCATATTTAGTATTTGCGTATGTGCTCACTATTAATCTAATCCTAAAGAATCACATATAATAACTGTTAAGAGAATTTTCAGATATTTCATTGATACTCAAAATGCTAGTTTATGGTGTTCAAAATAATTTTTTTAAACTTAATTAGTTATTCAGATGCTGATTTTGCTGGGTGTAAGTTAGAAAAGTACAAGTGGTATATGTTAGTTTTAGGTGTTAATTTGATCTCATAATTTAGCAAGAAATAAATTTAGTGACATTATCTACGGTCAAAGCTAAATATATTACAACTAAAGTTATTGTGCTCAACTTTTATGGATCAAACAATAACTAGAAGACTGTAGTATGATTTATAGTAAGATTCTATTAAGATGTGATAATACAATTTTTGTAAATCTAACTAAGAATCTAATTTAGCATTCAATATTTAAATATATAAAAATTAGACTTTACTTTATTAGAGATCATGTTCAAAATAATGATGTTATCCTAGAATTTATTTCTATTGATAATTAAATTACTGATATTTTTACCAAATCTTTAACTAAAGGCAAGTATTGTGTAATAAGAAAAGAATTAGAAATTTAAGATACATATCATTGACTTATCTAGATTGATCAAAGATATGATGTCTGTGCATTTGAAATGATACATCTTTTGATTGAATCTTATGAATGATTTATTTTTTTATTTCACTTATGATGTGCATCAAATTAATTTTGAGATGAGTTATGGATTGATATGATTGATCTCATCATTGCATGGAAAATCTAAAAATCCTAAAAAATCTTGAAATATCCCCTATGCTAGACTGAGCCAACTCATCCTTAGTTTGAGTTGATCCTCGTCTGAGCTGACTCACTAGTAATCTAAGTCGACTCAGAGGTCAGGATCCATACCTTTTAACTGATGCCCTAGTTTCTCATTTTCACTATTTCACTCTTATCATCTTGTTCCAAACTCTATCCCACACAACAATCCAATCATTGTCCATTTCTAAGAAGTATGGTAAAGTTGCAATTCAATGGCTCCAAAGAAGTAGATAGCTTATCGGACCAAATGACCTTGTCAACATCATCCCTCTAGAGCGGAACAACCAGAACTCAAGAGGAAAGAAGAACCAAGCATCGCATGGATCCAAGAGTTGGAACTTCTCTTAGGAGGGAGGCACCTGTTCCTCGACCATCTGCACCTCAATGAATTTCTTTGATTTGGGTGAGAAGTCCACCTCCATCTTGTACTCAAACGGGTGCACCCAATCCTCTATTTCTAGCTAAAACCATTCCTTTATCTTCAAGATCTGTGACAGCAGGGAGGAATATTGATTTTAGATTTCTAGAATTAGAAGGATTTGATATCGGAAGAAAGATTAAGAATCAAGATTGAGAGTTCATTTACACACTAAATCTTCCCACATATCCAAATTTAGTCCGAGAATTCTATGGGAATGTCAAGGGAGAAAGGTGTATCTTTAAAATCGAAGTAAAAGGAGCAAGAATCATTCTGAATGCTACATCCCTTGGCCAGATTTTACAAACTCCAACAGTTGAATCTGATGAAGTTGTTGACAGTGAAACTACTCTAAAAACCATTCTTGGGATAGAGCATGTAGTAAATTATGAAGAAATCCTTGCAAGCAAACTTCAGTAGAATACCGATTATTACATCACATGATTGCTAGAATCTTCATCCCAAGAATTGGAAGGTTTGACTTTGTCACTTCAAGGGACATGATTTTAATGCATCATATCATAGATAGACTTCCCTTCAACCTGCCAAAAGTTATGATCAAAATTATACAAGATGCGGCACTGAGAGCTATACCAGCACTTCTTTATGGTATGTTTCTCATATTGGTCTTCAATGAATTTGGAATTAATTTGGATCAGAAACCCTTTAGAAACCTAAATATTTTGATACCTACAATATGCATTCCTTGAGGAGGATCGGATATACTAAAATTAACAATCTCTAGTTTAAGAAAGGTGAAGAAAGAGAAGAAGAAGAAGGGAGAGACCTGAATTTGCTTTCGAGCCTGCAGAACATCAAGCTACAACTTCCTCAACTCAGCCCTCTCAAGTGATACCTTCTACTCCTCCCTTGGTCTGATTGGGACAAGATCAAATTGAAGACATTGTTTAGAGGGTTCTCTCAAGGGTTCATTCAGTTGTCAACATGGCAGTCAGGGAAGCACCAAACGAATGTGATCATGCTTCTAAGCTATTGGATCCTCCTCACCCTCCTAACCCAAACCCATCTCCTACACTAGACTAAAAGCCATACATTGCATACACTGCCTAATAGGTTGTTTTTAGTTATTTTGGCCTGTTTCTGATATGTCTCTTTTTGTAAAAGAAGGCATACTTTTGAATGTAAAAACTTCATGCTTATTAATGCAAAATTTCATTTGTACTCTAATAATTTTATCTTGTTGTGGGTATGTTATGTTTGCATGATATATGTGACTGAACAATAGGTTGGAATATGCTTAGATGATTGACCATCAATTAGTAATTTAATGATTGATATTTGTTGGTTGTCCCTACCTTTTAGATAATGACAAAAGGGAAGGGATAGGAATGAAATTAAAAATTGTTAAGATCAAGATTGTTAAGATCATTGAAGTAAAATGAAAACTCACAAATAGTTAAAGCTAAAGATAGGTTGAATTGAATAAAAAGGGAGAGAGACATTGAGATTTGATTATCTCTTCAATTGTTCAAAGTAAAAAGCCAAAATATGCTTATATTGAAAAATTATGTAAGAAAGGGGAGTCTTATATATTGAAATTTAAAATTTCTTCAATGCTTGAAAGGTGGTACTCAAAATATTTTATCATCATCAAAAGGAGGAGATTATTAACTCTAGAATTGATTTGATGATGTCAAAAGAGTTTGAGTACAAGATTATATGTACTAATGTTGTGCTTGAGAATAGTTGTAGGTCTCCTTAAATGCTAAATAATTCTAACCGTCTGCCTTAGCATATCTTCAAGAAAATTCGAAAGGCCATATCCTCAAGAAATAACTCATAGGCAAGAAAACTTATGTCAAGAATACTTCAGGCTCTTGCTCATAAGAAAGTGAGTTTTCCTCTCTCAAAATCCTTGATTTTGGAAGTAAAGAAATATAAGATTTAAAGGATTTAATCTAGTCAAGATATGCCTCTCAATACAATATGTTTAAGAAGGCAAGCCTATCCTAGAAATATTTTGATTCAAAAAATGCTACTAAAACTCCTTGTGGCATGCTTGGCATGCCTTTGAGCCGACCCAATCTCAGAACATAGGAAAGACAAAAGTCTTCAAAATATAGAACAATTTTTGAGCTGACCTAGTGATCAGCTTAGCTGACTCAATCTGGAACTTAGCCGACTCAGTGAAGAGAAGCGCCGACTCAGTCTCAGAGGAAGATAAACATAGAAAGCTATAAAATTAACATTCCTTCTAAGTTTACCTAGTCTCGAGCTAGCAAGGCAAGACAGAATGCTAAACCTGTGGCACCTATTGTTGAGCCGACTCAAATTTTATATTAGCCAACTCAGTCTTGAAGTGAGATGACTCAGTGATGAAGTGAGTCAACTCAGTAAATACAGATAAAATAATGGCTAGTTTCAAAAATACAAAATCAAGACTAATTATTTTAAATGGCAATTTTGTTGGTTTAAATAGCTAGAACATTAAATGAAGGTGTTTTTAGCCAATAAATATGAAGACTTGATGGAGGAAAGGATATAGATGAATATATAAACTTTTGAAAGTGATAAGTGTGAGCAACCTTGAGAGAAAAGGAAGTTAAGGGAGTCATAAATCCTATCCTTCCTACATTATAGTTTGATAAAAGAGAGAAAGAGTGAGGGAATTCCAATCAGGTACCACTATGAAGAAGCATTAATTAAAGGCTAACACTATCTCTCAAACTTTTCAAGAAAGAAATCTAAGTATTGAATTCTCAGCTACCATGACTTCTTTAGCATCAAAAGAGCTTTATTGTTCTAAACTTCTTTTATTGTATTCTTCTCTTTATTTGTTACAAATTTCTTGAATGTAGAAACTTGATATTGGTCCAAGCCTTATAAATTAGATGTTGCGTTAGTTTTGATTGATATCTTCAGAAAAACCAATCAATGTTGATCATTATCTTGGAAGAAACAATCGGGGGTTGACTGTGAGCCCAGAAGAAATAATCGATTGTAAAGTTTGGTTGGTGAGCTTGGAAAACCAATTGGATTAGATTATGAACTTGAAAAATAATCAGACTATAATCCTTGAGAGATTATAGTTGAATTCTCAAGTAGATTTGCTTAGAGAGTGGATGTAGGTGCTGAGTTTAGCACCGAGCACTATAAATTATTGTGTTTGTGATTGTGATTACTTTATCTTCTTTTCATTTTTGCTACTACTTTATTCCTAACTATCACTTCACTTATACAATTTGAATTATTTTGAATACACAAACTGGTTCTTGTTTAAAGTTTAGAATTTTGTAAAACCTAATTCACCGCCTTCTTGGGTTGCTACCTCTAAAAAATAATTGGATTTTGCAAAATTTAAAACTATTTAGAAGCTGAAATATGAACTACGCAAATGAAGGTGCAGTGAGAGTTATAAACTAAAGGCTTAATTATGTAAATGCAGTGATGAGCAATATGAAGACTATAAAGGAACATGCAAACACAATCTTTTTATATTATTAGTATCTACATTCACTCTTCAAGTATACTCTTAAAAATTCCACTATAATCTCTAGATTATAGCAATATAGTTTTTTTTTCAAGCTCACAATTCAAAATTCAATTGATTTTCTCAATGAAAATTAACCAAACCACTTCCTAAAGCTTCTTTTAGACTTTTACAAGGATACAATCTAATTCAAGGCTTAGATAGACCTTTCTCCCAAGTTTCAATCTCAATTGAAACTTGTTATAGCACAATGTAATAAAGGAAATGTGAACACAATATAAAAGCTCCTAAAGAGCAAAGAAATATCATTAAAGTAAATGAAGAAGTCGCTGAGGAAGCTTGATAATACATGCTCTTTTCTTCTTAAAACCATCTGAACTCTCAAGAGATTGGTGGTTGGAAATTGATTGACTGTCTTGAATGAACACTAATTTGAGTTGCCATTTGATTTTTAACTCTTGATCGTTAGATCAAAAGAGACTGAGTACCAAAACTCTGATTGCCCAAAAAGACAACCCAAGAGGAGAGGGGTGAATTGGATTTTTCAAAATTTTAAATTTTATTAGCTAAAATATGAACTATGCAAGTGAAGGTGCAGTGAAAGCTATGAACAAAAGGCTGAATTATGTAAATATAGTGATGAGCAATGTGAAGGCAATAAAAATATGAAAATATAATCTTTTTATAGTAGTTCGATGCTAAATTCAGCATCTACATTCGCTCCCTAAGCACACTCTTAGAAATTCACTCTAATCTCTCTAAGATTACAGCAATATTATATTTTGGACTCACAATTCAAAATTTCACTAATTTCTTAGTAGAATTAACCAAAATCATTTTTCAAAGCCTCAATTAGGCTTTTCCAAAGATACAATCCAATTCAAGTCTTAGATAGACCTTTCTCTAAAGTTTCAGACCCAATCGAAACTTGTTATAGTAGAATGTAAGAAAGGGAATGCAAACACAATGTAAAAGCTCCTAGAGAGCAAAAGAAGAGGTCACTAAAGTGAATGAAGAAGTCACTGAAAAAGCTTGATAATTAATACTTTTTTCTTCTTCATGAAATCCTCTGAATTCTCAAGAGATTGGTGGTAGGGAATTGATTGTACTTTCTTGAATGAACTCCAATTTCAGCTACCATTTGATCTTTAATTTCTGATTATTAGATCAAAAAGAGCTGAGTACCAAAACTCTGATACCCCAGAAAGACAACCCAGAGAGAAGGGGTGAATTGGGTTTTCAAATTTAAAATTTTACAAGCAAAAATATGAACCGTACAAGTGAAGGTGCAGTGAAAGCTATGAACTAAAGACTGAATTATTTGAATGCAGTGATGAGCAATATGAAGGCAATAAAGAAACATACAAACATAATCTTTTTATAGTAGTTTACTGCCAAACTTAGTATCTACTTCCATTCCCCAAGCATACTCTTAAAAATTTCACTATAATCTCTCCAAGATTATAGCAATATTATTTTTTAGGCTCATAATTTAAAATTCAGTTAATTTTCTCAATGAAAATTAACCAAAATCACTTTTCAAACTATTTTTTAGGCTTTTACAAAGATACAATCCAATTCAAGACTTGAATAGGCTTTTTTCTCAAGTTTCAATTGTTGAAAATTGTATCCTAAAGCCAATAGTTTGACGATTGTGCTAATTATAAATGTATATGAATTGATAAATAATAAAAATTATTTGATA